>PVHP010012959.1:0-41872 GCA_004024765.1 Zapus hudsonius
GCACTGTCTCTTAACTGGAAGTCTTTCACTCATGTGAAAATAATTATATATTTACATTTTGCATGTTAATTTTTTTGAGTCAGGAATCTTTATATTTCACTGGCTGACCTCCAACCCACTGTATAGTGAAGACTGTCCTTAAGCACTTGATTGATTCTTCTGCCTCCTACTCCTGTGTGCTGGCATTGCAGGCATAAACCATCATTCCCAGCTTCTGGGGATTGAACCCAGGACCCCACACATGGTAGACAGGGAACCAATGCAGAACTATCTACAGCCCTTATATGTTAAATTTGTTATGCTATAAGTTTAATTTTTAAAATAGAACATGTGTGTGTCATTTCCTTATTCAAAATAGATTTCTTGAACAATCATATTACAGACACCATGAAAAGCACTAGAAAAAATTCAAAGGTATACATATATCATTTGTGAATGTACCCAGCATTACTGGGCATTTAGATTTCATTAAACATCAGATATAAGCACTATTACTAGGCCAAGGTCATGCAAGTTGATGGTGGAACCAAGATTTGTGTATAGACAGTGTCCCCTCAAACTTTAATATCTTATCAGCCGGCACCCAAGTGCAATGTTTATTCTAGACTTTCAGTCTTCTCTGTTCCTCGTTCCTTCTTAAATTTGCTCCTAAACTCAAGACCAAAACTGAGAAAGTTCTCCAGCACACTGTGGTTCCCATAACAAAGGCATCCATTTGCTCTCCAATAAGGGAGTTCCTCTCTTCTTCATTCATTAGTTTAACAGAATATATTTCACAGTTACTGTCATAGTCAGCCACACACCGCTGGGATGAATCTTCAAACCAGGCACGATTTGGGGAGGAAAATTTATTGAACAGATCCAGGGGAAGAAGTTAAGGGAAAGCTGGCCCCCTTTCACAGAAGCAAGCAGAGACAGAGACAAAAGCCCAGCACCAGCACCAAGCAAGCACACTGTAACACACTGTATTTCACAAAATGCAGAACTCCAGGTCAGGGTTCCAGCTCTTCTTTTGCGTATCTATCCTTAGTATTTTACATCCAAATTAGAAAGGTTCAGTTCCCAGGGAGGCTAGGCCAAAGTGGTACTTCCTCTAGCCAGAGCCTGGAGACAATTAATAATTTTAATAAATCCTTAATTCTTTTGGGGGACATTATTCAAACTACCACAGTTACCATAGAAAGAAGAAAATCACTTTTAGCCAGACATATAATAGTTCAATCATATATTTTGAAAATATTTCTCAGTTTCAGAAGAGGCACACAGGCTTTGGAAATGACCATGAAACATAACTTTTACAAGAATAACTTTAAGACGATTTCTAATTAATGTGCCTTTTATAAAGCTCAGAAGTAATTAAAGAATTTAAATCAACATCTTTATGTTTCTACTTTCAGTATGTCATATAATTATTGCTCACAAATCAAAAGTAGGGGCACAGAAAAATCAAAGAAAATATTATGTTAATTGCTTTTCTGTACAAATGACTCCATTGATCATAAAAGTCCTCCTAATAGAGGAAATTTCACAACATTACAAAAACATTTTTAAACAGCTCCTTGGTTCCATCTCTCTACCTTTGGCTGATCAGCGGTGGGGGAGGCAACAGGAAAGAATGTTCTGCAGTAATATGACCCTCCCTTTCATATGAAAAGAAGAGCTTGAAAAGCTTTATTTATTGAGATGTTTTTTTGTACTTTATTTTGAAAGTACACACATGTTATCTCTTCTTTAGTATGATAAAGTGTGCGCTTGCTGCTATAACTTAGATCCAAAGAGTCTCCCAAAGACGAAGGTGTGAAGGATTTAAATTCCACCTTAGTACTCTAAAAAGTTGGTGAAATTTTTCTGTCACATTGACCAGCTAATCCCAGACATTCCATGTCTTTACTTCCATGTGAGTCGGTATTTCACTTTTAAGCATCCAGATCTCTATTTTAAGCCTCACATAGATAATCTTCCATAACAAAAAGATGTTTATCACATGCAGAGGTGGCTGTTGTGCATGTGTGTATATAGGTACATGCCTGTGCATGTACCTGCCTGTAGAGACCAGACATGGACATTGGATATTCCCCTTAGCCAGTCTATACATTGTGTGTTTGTGTGGGGAGGGGCACAGGTCTTTCACTTAACTTAGAGCTCACTGATGTGACAAGATTATCTAACCACTAGGCCCTTGGGATCCACCTGTCTCCGCCTCACCAGTTCTGGGACTACAGACACAGGCTACCACTTCCAGCATTTTTACATAGGTTCTGACAGTCAACCATGCAGTGCTGAGATGAATCTTGAAACCAGGCACAGTTATAGGAGGAAAGGATTTATTGAAGTTACAGATCCAGGGGAAGTTCCATAAAGGCAAAAAAGGAGGATCTCCTTTCATAAATCGAAGCAGAGGGAGAAAACCATCACTACCACCACATACACAGAATAGCAAATAGGCAGGGGGTGAAGGAGATTTCTTTTCACTTTATAGGGTCGGTCTTGGAACCCTATCCCAAACTTGTTGGCTTCCAGAGCTTCTGGAATTTATTTCCTGCACTGCCCTCCCAGGAAGGGATGTTCAATTCTAGCTTCTCTGAGCTTCTTTACATCCTGCCCTCTACTGAGAGGGCTGCCTTCCTGTGATAAACATCAAAGTCCCACCGAAGATAATTAAAAATATCAAGTTGACAACAAAACCTAGCAAGTTCTGAGCATCAAACCTCTGGTCTTTGTGCATGGCAAGCAGTTTCCCACAAAATGAAATAATAAAAAAAAAAAGTTTTTAAAAAGATCTAAATCTCAGTGACTTATTTCATGTAGCTCTCTATCTCCTTCACATTCATAAGGTTCTTTGTCGTGGTCTGTGCCTAGCAGGTGTCACAAGCGGTAATTTGTATTTAGGTGTGTTCTACTAATCAAAGGATGTTGGTAACCAATGCCATTTAAGGTCCAGAATCATCATAGTGACATTTTGCCAACATGCCACTGTCCAAAGCAATCATATATGACTCAGCCCAACATTGTGAAAATAGGGAAATGCATTCCTCTCAGAAACAAAAGGGAAAAAATTGAATATTAGTTGATGAACAATACAACTGACACTTCTTGCTAAACTTGGGTTGGCTTATATCTTACTGTGATGTGAATTAGTGACAGTAATGGGGTACATAGAAGGACCCATGCTGCCACTCATGTTATTTACTGGGAGATCTTCTAGCTCTCTGGAATTCACAGAATAATTGGTTTTAATGATGTCCCTGCTTATTATTTTGGACAAAATGGAAAGACATCTACTACTTAGTCTCTACGAATGACTTTATAAAAATTGTGGACTCATCTTTCTCCTGTAAGCAAACATTCCATAGTCCACAAGCATGCAGTAGTACAGTTAGATCTGGTACTATACATGTTCCATGTAAGTCATAATTAGTATCACACACAGAAAGAAAGACAATAGCTTACTCCCTGTACTATCAAACCATATCAGTGTGGAATATGACTCTCATGTTGGTTAAGTTTTATTGTCAACTTCACCATTTTGGATGGGTCTCTAAGGATATTCACAGGAAGGCAGCCTCTCAGTAGGAGGCAGGATGTAAGGAAGCTCAGAGGAGCTAGAAATAAACATCCCTTCCTGGGAGGCAGTACAGGAAGGAAATTCCAGATTCTTAGGAAGCCAATAAATCTGGAATAGGGTTGCAAGACCCCATGCTAAGGTTCTATAAACGGGAAAGAAATCTCTTTCACCCACCCCTGTTTGTTTTGCTTTTGAGTGTGTGTGTGTGTGTGTGTGTGTGTGTGTATGTGTGTGTGTGTGTGTGTTTGTGTGTGTGTGTGTGTGTGTATGTGTGTGTGTGTGTGTTTGTGTGTGTGTGTGTGTGGTGTTGTGGTGTAATGGGTTTTCCCTCTCTATGCTTGGACCTGTGAAAAGGAGCCAGTCTCTTTCACCATTATGGAACTCCCCTAGATCTGTAGCTTTAATAAATCCCTTACCCCCATAACTATGCATGGGTATAGGAGGCTCATCCCAGCAGCATGTGTCTGAGTACAACAGTTTTGGTACCAGGAGTGGGGTGATATTGCTGAGATGAATCTGACCATGTAGATTTTGGTCTTCTGGAACTTGTATGTAGGAGGAAAGTACATGGACTTGGTACTTGCAACAGAAGATGCCTTCCAGAGTGGTAAGTCAAATGTTATGGTCTATTCTGGTAAGAATTTGAAAATGCTAAGTGCATAGAAAATTGTATTTGGAGGCTTGACTTAAGAAATTTCTTAGGGGAAGGAGATACATTATTAGAACTGTGTTACTAGAATACGAGCTGGCTGTTACTACCCATGCACAGAGAGCTTTGATCAGGTTAAATTTAAGTAATGAACTGATATGTTTGGCTAACGATATAGAACTGAGAATTTAAACATTAAGGTTGAAAAAACTCAAAGCAAGTTTAACTTACTGACACAGAGATTGGCTGTAGGTTACTGAAGCTGCTATTATCAACACATTAGCAATCCTAAAGAAGATAGCCTAACTTCTCTATCTTGAAGTAATGGAAAGGATGCCTGAGGTGTTTTCACTCAGGAAGGACTGAGTGATAAACTGTGCAAACTCTTTTGGATGGAGACAGCTGAAAGGAAGGAACCTGCTCTTCAATCTTTATTACATCCCTGAATTAACATCATGGCTGTGTTCTGAATACCTGGTATTAATTTTGGAAGCATGAGAAATGCATGCTTGGAAAGGGTCACGAAGTGCAAATGGTTACAGGAGCTGCTGCTAATATGTGGCATATAGAACAGGGCATGAATTCCCTGATCGGCAAGTGAAGCCATTGGAAGATGGACCATGGTTTGCAATGGAGATCCGAAGATTTTTTTGGTTATACCAGGACTGTGCAAGGGCTACCATGGAGCGCTATTGGCTAGAGATGGAAGTTTTCCTCAGATACTCAGCCAAGTTAGAGGGATGGATTTGGAATATCTGGAGATTGACAGCCACTCTCTGGCTGTGATATTGGACTTGAACTTCAGATGTCTTATGCTTGCCTAATGGTTGTTTAGTTTGCATTGGTCCAGTCTTATGCCTCATAGAAGTTGGAGATGTTTACTCTGTGCCATTATACATATATAACTTGTTTTGATTTTACAGAACTCAAAGCTAAGTAACCTTGCCTGTTATGTGTTTCTGATTATTTGTGGGATAGTTATGTCATATTAGGTGGAATTATGAGCTTGTTCATGTCTTCATTTGGAAATGAAGTATGATGTAAAGAGATATGACTTGATGTCAAATTGACAAGGTATGGGCATGTGATGGTTAGGTTTTGTTGTCAACTTGACCTTTTTCATAATCTTGGATGGTTCTCTGAAGATGTTCACAGGAAAGCAACCCTCTCAGTAGGGGGCTATATGTAAGGAAACTCAGGGGAGGTAGAAACAAATATCCTATCCTGGGAGGGCCATGCAGGAAGGACATTCCAGAGGCTCAGGAAACCAACAAGTCTGGGATAAGATTGCAAGACCTCACCCTAAGGCTATACAAAGGGGCAAGAAATCTCTTTCACCCCCTCCCCCTGCCTGTTTTGCTTGTGTGTGTGGTTTGCACACATATGTGTATGTGTGTAGTGTTGTTGGTGGGTTTCTCTCTTTGCATGGACCTGTGAAAGCGGGCCAAACTCTTTCACCATTATGGAACTTCCCCTGGTCTGTAGCTTCAATAAATCCTTTCCTCCCATTATTTCCTGGTTTGGAGATTCACCCCAGAGGCATGTAGCTGACGACAACTCCTTTGGACAAAAGACAATCTTGACACTGAAGTAGTTTTAGCAAATAAGCTGTCTTTGTGTATGACTGTAATAGTCAGGTTACAGTTACCACTGACTTTCCATTTGAAAAATGTTTTTTTCTGTCCTATGAATGAAACATACTGTAAAACATCTTTCACCTCCAGCCCTCCAGCTGTTCCTCCCATCACCAGTGGTGAGGAGTCTGGAATTCTTACAGATTCTATGAAGTTTTTGCTTTCATCCTTCAGATAATATTTACACACACGGGTCAGACTTAGAGCAACCATCGTGAAACGACCCGCCAGGAGGGAAGTTTGAACAAAGACGGGCTGTGTCTCCCTGATAAAGAATTGAGCGTCTCCATTCTCAGCACCTTTACACATCTGACTCTGCACCTGATAGTCATTTCTGGATGCTAACAGATTTTTGGCACTGTGCAATGAGCAACTTTTCAGTGATGGCCGGCCTTCTGTGCACGTGTCCCTGTCCTCAGCCATCCTGTGGCTATTATGTCATCCATCTGTCAGACTTCATAACTGTGGTGATAAGGGCAAGAGAGGCAGTACTTCTGAAGGAATCTTATGCCAGCTGCTGATGTCAGCCATCCACCTGTTCATCTTAAAACAAGCACAGATTCATAAAGAGGCTAAAACTACCCCCACAGCCAAGACTGGGACAATTAGACTGTCTCTGTGGGTCTTTAGTGGCATGATATCATTTCATTGACTCATCAAAGCCGTTTTCCCTAAACTGGGACTTTAGCCAGAACATACAGAAGTGAGGGAAGGATAAATGAAAATCATGAGGAATTCTGATTTTTGAGAAGCATGTTTTTTTTTTCATTTTAAGTCTTCTATGGGTGTTCAATTTGACACATACAACTTAATTCCTTAAACCAGATTCTCAGAGGTCAGCCCGCTCTGCTGCCTTCCAGTGTTCTGCACAGTAAAGAGGACTTTGTCTGAGTACAAATATTAAAACAAAGCACCTTGAAATAAAAACCTAAGGAAGCATAAGCTACAACGGATTAGACCCAAACACCATCACTGCTGCCAAGGATGCAGCGTGAAAAGATAGCTCAGCAGTTAAAGGAGCTTGCTGGTAAAGCCTGCCAGCCCGAGTTGAATTCTTCCACACCTGTGAAAAGCCACAAGCAAAAGTGGCATGTGAGTCTGGAGTTTGTTTGCAGTGACCAGAAACCCAGGTGCATGTGAACGCTTTCATGTGTGCACGCGTGCATACACACAAACACATGCGCACACACACACACACACACACACACACACACACACACACACACACACACACACTGAATGCAGGCAGGGGGTAGAATCACATTGAGCAATGCTAGCACCATTCTCATAGAAACTATGGAAGAAAAGAATCTATAGATCGACCTGGGCCTTCATAGTAACCCTGCTCTGCCTGACTCTTCACTCTTTCCACCAATGTAACCCCACTCGTCTGTGGACCTGCAGGAAGCAAAGCCTGCCAGTCATCTTGATGTATCTGTTCGTCTCTTTCCCATGCCACAGTGTATAAAGACACTTGAAGTTACTAAAGGAGTAAATGAATGCCTGAATGAACTTCATAAAAATATTCATTTATTTTGATTTAGATGTGATGAAATTTCAACTTTATGTCATTTCCAGGAAGATTTTCGTACATATGAATTTTTAAAAAATATTTTCTTTATTCATTTATTTATGAGAGAGAGAGAGAGATGACAATATGGTTGTGCCAGGGTCTCCAGCCATTGCAAAAAAAACTCAGTATGCATGAACCACTTTGTGCATCTGGCTTTATGTAGAGAATACTGGAAATCGAGCTCAAGACCTTCTGCTTTTCAAACAAGCTGAGCCATATCTCCAGCCCACGTATGACTTTTTTAACATGTGACATTTTTAAATGTATAGGAAATCATCTTTAACAACTGATTTCAAATTATTTACAGTGATTATCTGGAGAAATGCCTTAGTGAATCTTGGCTCATAATTGATAGTTTAATAGCTGTATCTGTTGGGTAAGATATTTTATTAATTATTTATGAGAGACAGAGAGAGAGAGAGAGAGATAGAGAGAGAGAGAGAGAGAGAGAGAGAGAGACTAAATGGACAAACTAGGGCCTCTTACCAGTGCAAATGAACACCAAACATAGGCACCACTTTGTGCATCTGACTTTATGTAGGGTACTAAGGAATCAAACCCAAGCCAGCAGACTTTGCAAGCAAGTGCCTTTAATGGCTGAGCCATGTCCACAGCCCATATGTGATCTGTAGTATGTGCTTGTGATCTTCCATGACCAAGTTAGTGTTCTGTCCTGAGGATGGTACTGTAGTGTGACTTGTGTATGATACGGTGTCTTTCAAAATTTGCTAAAAGAAGGAACAAACCTTCAGGAGACTGTACCATAGTGTATTACTGTGCATGCCAACAGGAAAACAATAAAGTGGAAAACAGGTCAGTTCAAACAACTCCCAGGATGAGCCATCTGGTGCTGCCTCTGTTTCTCCCCAGTCGTGTGGCGAAATAGAAGCTCTGTTTGTGTGTGATTTCAGATTCCAAAGCTTCAGCTTTATGGAGTAGCTAGCCTTGCCTACTCATCCCCAGGCTTTTTCCCAGTGGGTGGCACTGTTTTGGAGGCCTAGAGAGTGAGACCTGACTAACAGAAGTAGGTAACGTGGGGTGGAGTTTTGAAGTTTATTCCCAACACCTGATCCTGGTCTCTGCTTGCTGGCTCACCATGATGTGAGAAGCCAGACCTTCCCTACACTTAATGGACTGACACTCCCTGATATTGTGAGCCAAAACAAATTTTTCCTCCCTTAAGTAGTTTCTAGAAGGTATTTGGTTACATTAATACAGTAGTAACTAATGTACATGTTATTTGAGAGAAAGGCTATGATTGGTCAGCTTGTCTGTCAATCTTATGCTGTATCATGAGATCATGAGAGAGCTTCCTGTTAGGTTTTTACAACCTCTACAGCTTGATTTAACTTTTCTTTAAGTTGCTACTGAAAACAGTATAAGCATTCTAAAGTATTATTACTTTGAAGGAGAGAGAGAGAGAGAGAGAGAGAGAGAGAGAGAGAGAGAGAGAGAGAGAGAGAGAGAGAGGAGAAAGTTAGAGGGGGGAGAATGTGTGTAGCATTGCCTCTTACCATTGCAAATAAACTCCAGATGCATGTGCCACTTTGTGCATCAGCTTTCAAGTGGATACTGGTGAATCATACCTGGGCCTGCAGGCTTTGCAAGCAAGTGCCTTTAAACAGTAAGCCACCTTCCAAGGCTGGAAATGATTTCTTAGATGCTTCTAGGTAGTATGAGCTTCTTCCTGTGTAACTACTGCCATAATTATTTGTTGCTGGTTATTTTGGGGTTTATAAGTTTCCACAGCTATACGGCTTCTAGAACTTCATACAACCTATAGCAGTGACAAAAGTGGTGATAGAGCTGTGATTGTACTCTGTAAACTAAGTCAGATTGAAACAGTTTTGTGTGTATGCAGAAAACAACAATAGTCTTTGGTTAGAAGAATAGCATTTCTCATAGTGCTATGGTTTGATAAGTCCAAAAGCTTTGTATTAAAAGTTTGGTCATGGCCAGGCATGGTGGCCTTACACCTTTAGTTCCAGGACTTGAAAGGCATATTTATGAGGATTGCCCTTAGTTCGAAGTTACCCTGAGATTACATAATGAATTCCAGGTCAGCCTGGGCTAGAGCGAGACCCTACCACAAAAAAAAAAAAAAACCAACAACAACAAAAAAGTTTGGTCACAAGCCTTGGTTAAAGCCTTGGTCACCAAACTCTGGAACTAGTGGGAACTAGCCTAATCTATAAGTGGTGGGGCTCAGTGGAAGAGAATGGGCCATTGGTGGTACAGAGCACCAACCAAGAGCAGCTGATGGAAGGAAAGGTTTCGTTGTGGCTCACAGTCTGAAGGGAAGCTTCATTATGGCAGGGGACAGAATAGCATGAGCAGAGGCTGGACATCACCTCTGCCACAGCAGGAGAGTGAGCAGAACTCTAGTAAGGGGAAGCTGGCTATAAATTCCCAAGCCTACATCAACAACACACCCCTCCAGCAATGAGGTTCCACCTCCCAAATTGCCATCCCCTGGGTACCAAACTTTCAAAACACATGGGTTTATTTGGGACACGTTTTCAACCACCACAAGGGCAAATGCCTGGTAAAACCACTGATATTAGAACTTAATCCCCATTCTGTTTCCTTCTTTCCCTCCCTGACTGGGAAGAGGTCAATAGTTTTAATCCACTTCATGCTCCTACTGTAATGGGCCAGCTCATGCCAACCCCAAAATCAATTAAACATGAACGGAAACCTCTGAAGTTACAAACCAAAATAAAACTAAAATCTTGATCATCTCAGGTGTTTTGTCACTGTGACAGAAAAACAGACCAATGTGAACAGCAGTAGAAATAACCTGAATTCCATCACTTTCTTAAAATATATATATATATATATATATATATATATATATATATATATATATATATATATACATATTAACAAGTTGTGATGGTTAGGTTTTGTTGTCAGCTTGATCATTTTAATTATCTTGGGTGGCTCTCTGAGGATGTTTACAGGAAGGCAGCCTCTCAGTAGGGGGCAGGATGTAAGGAAGCTCAGGGGAGCTAGAAATGAACATCCTTTCCCGAGAAGGCCATGCAGGAAGGAAATTCCAGAGACTCAGGAAGCCATTAAGTCAGGGATAGGGTTGCAAGACCCCACCCTAAGGATATATAAAGGGGAAGGAATTCTCTCTCTTTCCCCCATCCTGTGTTGCTCCTGTGTATGTGGTATATGGTGATGGTTTTCTCTCTCTCTTCTTGAACCTGTGAAAGGTGTCAGCCTCTTTCACCATTATGGAACTTCCCCTGCATCTGTAGCTTCAATAAATCCTTTCCTCCCATAAACTGTGTCTGGTTTGGAGATTCATCCTGGAGGGGCATGTGGCTGAGTAGGTTGCATTTTCAAAAAATGTACACCATTCTCTCCCAACACTCTCCTTTGCTCGCCCCTCCTCATCACCCTCTGCTGAACTCCTTTCCAAGTATTTTTCTCTTGTATTTTGAAACCTTTTTATTGCCCTGCTCCATATCAGTAACAATATGTTGATGGATCTAATATACAGGCCTTGTGAGGTCACACCAGCCACTGTGAGGTCATGAATGCAACATTCCAAAGCACTCCTCCCCATCGGTGGCTCTTAGCTTCTTTCTGCACCTCCTTCTGCAATGGTTCCTTTGGAGGGTGTGGTAGAGATGCTTCACTTAGTGCTGAACACTCCATGATCACATCCTCTCTGTAGTTTAATGAGTTCTGAATCCCCCCCAGTTATAACCACCATCTGCAAAGAGAAGCTAATCTAACCCAAAGTGAGAGCCTCATTATAATATGGGCACAAACATAAATATTTATAGGGTAATGTGATGTGTATAATATATCTACTTAACTACACACAGTAGTGCCTTCCCCCTAGGGCTGGAATATTATCCTTTTCTCAATCACTCCTGTTTCATGATCATCGCAGGTCCCACAGTAACTTGATGGGGCCAGATGATGCCAGTGAGCAGAGGGATGGGGAGACAGGAAAGAGTATCTGTTGTCAGACACTCTCAACTGTTATAAGACGGAAGCAAATGTGGACGCAGCCTTCACTTGGAGGAAAAAGACAGTAGCTTGATGACCTTTGTCAATGACAAGTAAGCCTGTCCTCTGTTCCTGAAGGAGACTTCTATCTTCCAAAGCTGTGTTCACAAACATCTGTGAAGAGATCATCCAATACTGAAGCTTCCAGGGTTTCTGCTGTAGGATACTCAAATATGTGGAAGTCCAGGAGAATTCAATCAGCCTAGGAACTACCCCTCGACACCTAGGAGAAATTATTTCCACAATTCATCTAACAAGATGACAAGTTTCATTAAGTTTTATATGTTTATTGGTTCTAGCCTTACTCTCTATTTTGTTTATAAATCAGTAATAAATTATAATTATATGCTGACTCCCTTGATACCAATATTTTATTTTATTAATCAATAGAAAACAAAAATTTGCATGAAATATTTCATTATTTGGGCACTCTTTCAACATCCTCCTGATTAATGTCCGTTAAGCAATATGTTATATAGATTTTTATTTATATTTTATTTTCATTCTAGGTCTTTATTATGGTTCTAGCAAATTAATTGAAATAAAAAAACTAATATTTTATTTTGATTTATATACTCTATAAAATGGAATTATAATTCTAATTTTGGCAGCAAAATTCTTTGCTTTTTCAATGTAAAGATATCCTATTTTGTAAAATGTCAATAAATAACTATTTATTGATCCATACTAACATGGTGTTTTATGTAATGATTTATCTGGAATTCACAAGGATAGGTTGCTTTAAAAAATGGAATGATTTATTATAGCTGGAGGAACCTAAAATTACAGAATTCAAACTAAAACTATACACATTTGTCATGTTAAAATACTCATTTAGAACAGTGACACAACTTTTAATAATTTCATCCACTGAATGAAGTGAACTAATAAAAATTAATAAAGGAAGGTTTTTAATACTAGGTAATTTCAGTTAAGGGATAATGTCACTGGCATAACGACTAAGACATGGCACACTGTGTTAATGGATTTACTGGGACGTCACATAAAACAAAATAAGATCTTCAAATCAAAGTTATTAATTTTTAAATGGAGATCACATGGGTGAAATTCATACTAAATTTTCTCAATTCTTTCACTAATAATTTCTATTACATAGCACTTTCATCATCACCCTAATATAGGCATTTATCAAAGCCAAGTATGCCATTAATAATCAAAAACTTTATTGTTTAAAGTTATATACTCACCAGTATAAATATAAATATCTATGCTACCTTAGGAAATTGAAAGCCTATTTTCTAGGAAACAATGAGGGATTATCAGATACAGCTCACGAATATTAGATATTTTGTATAAATATGTAACAGAAAATGGACTTGTAAAGTAAGTACTATTATCACTAGTAGAAATAAGGATTTAAAGGCAAAATTTTTTTGCTCTCTAAAGAGAAACCAGCAGATAAGAGATTGGTTTTTGATGACCTGTGTAGAGTTTTGTCATTTTATGGAGTATTACTCTGAATTTAGAAATTCTTAGTAGGCTGCTTTACTTTGTGAATAAAGTTTTATGGGAACATAGCAAAAAGAAAAAAGAAAAAGAAAAAGAAAGAGGGCTTGAGAGGTGGCTCAGCTGTAAGGCACTTGCCTCCAGTGCTTAAGGCCCCAGGTTCAATTCCCCAGTACCCACATAAGCCAGACCCACAAGGGGGTGGCCCTGGTGCGTGCTCTCTCTCTCTCTCTCTCTCTCTCTCTCTCTCTCTCTCTCTCTTTTACTCTCTCTCTACTTGAAAAATGAATAAATAAAATATTTTTTAAAAAGAAAAGAAAATAAAAAATTAGAAGTCAGAAACTAATGCACCATACCACTTCACAAGGTTACTAAGTAACATAGCCAAAAAGTGAGGCACACTTGATTCCAAAGTTCATGAATTGCCTCATACAGTGCTAAGATTTATATCCAGTGAAAAAAATCTAGATGCATGAATATGAGGAATTAGTCTTTCTTCATTTAGTATGTGCTGACTGAGGGCTCTAGTATTCTCACTCTTGTACCAGCATTGGTTGGTAGAGTAACTCTTCCAAACAGAGCCCTGCATAAAGGAACTGTGTTTGTTGGTTTTGTGTTTCCTCTTACCAGCAATGTATAGATAATGTATCCCCCACCATCAGGCCAGGTTTAAGGCTAGCTATAGTACCTAATAGTTGTATGAACTTGGCATGTCAGGGAAATTCTTTACCTCTCTTGTATAAAACAATGGTAACAAGAATACCTAAATCTCAGAGTTGTTATGAGCATTTAAGAAAATAATAGGAGCTGAAGAGAGATAGCTCCATAGTTAAGGTGCTTGCCTGCAGGTCCTAAGGACCTGAGTTTGAGTCCCTAGTACCCAAATAAAGCCATCCATCTTGAGTGTGTTTGCATCGGCTGGAGGCCCTGGCACACCCATTCTCTCTGTCTGTCTCTCTTCTATCTTCCTCTGCTTGCAAAAAAGTAAATAAATATTTACAATTTTTTAAAAATTGATAGATGGGAAGCTACTTTCACTTACTCGCACAAGGCAAACCTGCCATAGGTGATCCCCATCCTCCCGAATCTACTCATGCACATGTATGTAGCCTGAATAGAGCTGGATCCATCCAGACCATAGTTATAGTAATGAACAAACAGGTAAGATATGTGAAATTCCAGAGGCTGTAATAATAATATAGATCTCGTCGAAGAGTTGGCCCCCATTTCCTAGAGTGAAACTCAAAACTTTCCTGTAGTGTTCTATAGACTTCTCTCTCCAGGTTCCCAGCAGGTACTCCTTGGGTTCCTATGATTAAAAATATCTCTGTGCTTCTGTTTCTTCTATGGTTTGGATCTTAAAATTCCCACAAAGGTTCATGTGCTAAAGGGTTGGCCTTCAGGTTGGAGCCTTTAGGAGATAATTGAATTTAAAATGTGGAGCCTAGTTGCAAGAAGTGATGTCATGGCGCGGGGTGGGGTGGACTTGAAAAAGATGCTAGGACGTCATTCTCTTTCTGCTCCTCTGTGTTATGCAACTACTTTTAGCTGGATGGATGGATTACCCTTGCCAGCTCTTCTTGCAATTGTAGGCTCAAAATAACGGGACTAATTGGTCGGAATAACCACCCTCCAAACCCGAGCAAATACCTGAGTGAGTATATGCTTCATTAACTACAAAATAAATGGGTTCTTCTTTGCACTGTCACATAAAATCATTGGAAACTTCTATATATTCCATATATGTTATAGGTCAGTCAGTGCTCAGGATTATCAGCACCAATGATGACCAGGTTCCTGTTTAGATAGATCTTTATTTTGTTATATTTGAAATTATCCCCCCCCTTTTTTTGGAGACAAAATGAAGAATAATTACAACTTTCCAGGCCAGTTTCAATCTATAGTAGTAATAGTAATATAGAGTCAAATAATGGACTTTGATGAATAACATATTTGGTCATGTAAAACAGATCTAGAGGTAAGCAGTTAGTATGGAATGTTTCATGTTTCCTTAAAGATCTAAAAACCACATTTAGTGCTTATGTCATAGTGACATGACCCCTTAACTAGATTTCAGGTATCTTTAAAGATCTACTCTACCAACCATCCCTAGACCAAGGAGGAGAAGACTTATTCTTATTGTCTACTCTAACTTCTCCAGCACGAGACCAACCAACAGTGGTGGTTTGAATGTACGGCCTCATAGACTCGGGTGTTTTATTAAAATTGAATTTGCAGTGTCAATCCCTAGAAGGAAGACTCCAATAAGAGGGGGCATGTCACTGAGGTCTGAATTCTAGACCAAAGGTATGCAGAGACGTCATAGCTCAGGGGTCCTGCTTGCCTGGTGCTGGTGGTGATGTGTGTGCTGGTGCTGGTATTTTGCATGTGGGAGTTTTCAGTTTTTCTCTCTGCTTGGATCTGTGAAAGAGAATCTGCTTCTTTATCAATTGTTGAACTTCCCCTGGATTTGTAAGCTTGAAATAATCCCTTCCTCCCATAAGTGGTGCCTGGTTTGGATGTTTTTCTCAGCATTGTGGAAATAACCATGAAGCCATCCAAGTAACAGGATGAGAGGAAATCAAGGAACAGTAGGTAGATGATAATGCAATGACCATAATCTGCGTTTCCTTTAAAGTATATTTCCTAAAATCAGCATTGAATACTTTATTGCTAGAGTCCATTTGCTAAAATGCCCATTACTAGCTTATGTGAGGGTGGAAGATGTCCCCTCTTTTTTCTGGACTATCAGCCATACTCCACTGGGATGAATCTCCACACCAGGCACAATTTGGGGAGGAAAGTATTTATTGAAATAACAGATCCAAGGGAAGTTCCAAAAAATGAAGGAAAAGGCTGGCCCTCTTTCACAGATCCAAGCAGAGAGACAGAGGCCCAGCACCTCCAAAGCAAGCCAGCACACAGTGACACACTGTAACAGCAGGACTGCCAGACCTGAGCTCCTGGCTGCTCTTTGCATATGTATCCCTGGAATTTTGCATCCCATTTAGAAATACCTCAGGGCCAGACCCCAGGAGGCCAGGCCAAAAGTGACACACACCTCCTCCAGTCAGAAGGCTGGAAACAATCACAATCTTTAATAAACCTTTGATTTTACTGGGGACATCTATTCAAACTACCACATCCACCAAGTATCAAGGCTGATCTTGCTAAAAATGTAAGGCTGAATAGGTAACAGGATCACATTCTCTGCCATGGTAGGTTTATTCTGTTTTCTAAGAATTAGCTGCACTTGGGACTCTTTAATTTCTAGAATTTCAGGTCTAGGTCTGTGTCCTCTGCTCTTATCTTTTGTCCTGGTTTCTGTTTCCTAGAAACACTCCAAATTTTATTGCTGTTGTTGCCAAACAGAATGCCTGGTAATACATTTGGACATCTGTCTTACTACTAATTTGATTTCTTTTCATTACAGTCTTTTAAGTAATAGCCCCAACTTGGCTTGGTATTTAAGCTTCAGTCACATGGCCCAGTCCCCTACCTCTGAGTCCAACAGTTACTACAAATCTGAACCTAACACCTGACTCCTTTCCAAGTGTCTGTTCACTAACCACCAAGCTTTTACATTGAACATCAGAACCCTAGGGAAGCTATCTCTTAGCATCACTAAAGTGTAGCTTTTCATGAACATTCATTGTTCAGTGACTGATTTCATTCACACAACCCATACCACCCAAACAGTACAGAGTACATGTCATGCTCTGTGCTCTGAATAGCAGAGGGCTTTTTCCTTTATGTTGACATAGTTTCACAACATGCTCTCAAGACCTAGCAGTAAAAGTAGATTACTGAGAGATAACTTCTTTCACACCAGAACTCTTGGCCATAAAGAAACAAGGGGTCACTGTGTACTTTCACAATGCCTTCCCAGTCTAATATTTCAATATTTCAAGACAGTTATAGCACATTTCCTTATTTATCTCCGACTTTCTTTCAACTGCTGGGTTTCACTTGTTGGCAGGTATTCTTTGGCTGTCTACAGTGGATATTCTTACACACCTTCCAGCAGGAATAGCTTCAAAGAATTTGTCTATTTACTGTCTCTGATTACGCAACACATCATTTTTGACAGTCATGACATGACTTCCTGGAATTAGGAGAACACGTTGTTCTTAGCTGGCAATTGGTAGAACTATAAAAACATTTTCTCAAGAAAATAATCTATGCTTAATTAAAAGCCATTAAAGCTATTTCTCGTATCGACTCCTATCTCCATCTGTTTCAATAGTCTAGGGTATACAGTAACAGGGAATATTTTTGGAAACAATAAAATGACTCAACAGACTCGTTAGCTTCCAGAGATCAAATCTCTGAGAATAAAGGTCACATTCTTTTCAAGTCACCGTATGCGTGAGTTCTGCCATGAGTTTCTGACAAAACACAGGAATAAAAAAGTAAAAGGTGGCATGATCTGATTAGTTTATTATCTAAAAGTCTAAGAAGTTATTTTGATAAACTTAAACCTGCTGTGTCATTCAAGTTTTAGAAAATTTGATAGAACATAAAAAGACACCATTCTTTTGAAAATTTTGGAATTTAAAAAAATATTTATTTATTTGAGAGAAAGAGGCAGAGAGAGAGAGAGAGAGAGAGAGAGAGAGAGAGAGAGAGAGAAAGAATGGGTGTGTCAGGGCCTCCGGCCACTGCAAAGGAACTCCAGACACATGTGCCCCTTAATGCATCTGACTTTCCGTGGGCACTGGAGAATTGAACTCAGGTCCTTCTGCTTTGCAGGCAAACACCTTAACCACTAAGCCGTTGTTCCTTATACTCCCCTTTCTCATTTTCATTATCATCATAATTCAATCCAACAATATCTGATACTTTTCCCCTACAGTTTCTTTATCAGAATTTGGCATATGACATCATCACAAATATTAGCCAGGGTAAGATAACCTATTATCTAGGAAAATGTCTATAATATAGTGGATTCCCTTGTAGGTATGGGTATTGGGTACACATGTGAACATATGCACATGGGTGTCCTCATGCTTACTGCTCACCTACAGTATCGGGGATTTAGGCTCATGCTCTCTTGTAGCTCTCAAATGTCAATATTTACCCAAAAGAGGCACATAGATGAGATAGAACATGCTAGAGAATCACACGGCATAGTTTTAACCTCACTCCAAAAGTACCTAAGTTATTTGCACCCACAGTTCATAGATCAAAACTAGCCGTAGGATTTTTGTGTCTTTATAAGATGGCTGGTCCATATCTTTGTGTTCCATAAATCAACAAGGAGAAAGCCTAGACAGCCTAGAACTTGAGGAATATCGACCACACCACTATCTTAAATAGATATTTATTGTTAAGTATATAATATATCCTAAAGCCTTACATTTATTGTTACCATTTTCTTAGACTTACTACTTTTTTCCTAAGATTTGCAAATGCTTTCAACTCCTTTTCAGCCATTATCCAAGATTATATATATATATATATATATATATATATATATATATATATATATATGTTTTTAAAGCATTAGTACTTTTCCTTTGACCTCTGTGGGTTGTACCTCAATGAATCTATCCGGATTTCTTTTCTGGCTCTCTATACCCACAACCTTTGTGGCTGTGGCTGATAGTTCTGCTGCTTATAAGAACTGAATCCATATATGCTCACAATGCTGACACCCAGAAAGGTATAGGAGAGAAACAAACCTTACTGTGGGTATTCATTGTGTGATGGTTTTAAATCAAATGTCCCCCATAAACACATGTGCTCTAAATATGTGGTCTCCAGGTGATAGAAACTTGGGGTGAGAGACTTGCCTGAAGGGCATATTTTGTTGGGAGGTGGATCCTGAGTTTTATTAGCCTCTAACTTGCCAGTATTAACTTGGCTCACTTTCTTGTTTTATTCTACCTGCTATTGAAGAGGTGATGTCCAGCCTCTGCTCATGCCATGCTTTTCCCTGCCATCATGAAGCTTCTCTTTGACACTGTAAGCCAAAATAAATAAAAATAGATAAATAAAAAACTTTTCTTCCCATCATCTGCTTTTGGGTCAGATGCTTTCTCCCAGAAATGCAACTACAACACATAGGAATATGTCACCACACTGTCTTCACTACTATAGCTTTACTGTGCTTGGACTCTCTTACTCAGACCATGGATCTGCTTATTTATTCCAAAAGCTTTCTGAAAGTCCACCACCTTTACAAAAGGACAGCTAGGTTCTGCTACAATAATAGTGGGTGACAAAAATCAACAAGGTAATTTCAGAGTTAGACTGTGCCATAGAAAAAAATAGATTTAAATATAATCAGAATATTCTACCCCTCCACGATAGAGTATACATTATTTTGAGCAGCCCATGTATCTAAAATAGAACCTATTTTAGGCAGTAAGCAAAATCTTAACAAAAACAATGAATCAGATTAGGTTCTTGTATCTTTTCAGTACATGGTGGCATGAAACTAGAAATCAATATCAAAAGAAACCACAGGAATTATATGACTACTTGGAGACTCACCTGTAAGCTGTGCAATGGCTAGTGGGGAATTAAAGAAATAGGGGAGGGGATGAAAATATTCTTAAAATTAACAAAGCACAATTTGTCAGAACCTTTGGTATACAGCAAAGGCAATTCTAAGAAGAAAGTTTATAGCTATGAGTGTTTACTTTTTTTAAAAAATCAGAGGGACTTGGGATCTCAAAGAAATAGCTAAATGTTGCATCTCAAGGTCTTAGCAAAATATGAACAACAACAAAAAAACCTCACAATTAACCAATGGAAATAAATAATAAGGATCAGGGAAGAAATCAATGAAATGGTGATTCAAATAAAATTTTCAGCAATCAATAAATTAAGAGCTGGGAGTCGACATTCTGTGAAAATAAACAGGATCAATAAACCCCTAGCCAAGGTAATGAAAGAAAGAAAGAAAAAAACCCAATTTAATAAAACTAGTGATGACCAGGGTACATTACCAGAGATACCAATGAAAACCAGAAGATCATTAGGGAAAACTCTGAAAATTTATATTGAAAAACAACTAGAAAATCTAGAAAAAAAATGGATGAATCCTTACACACATATGATCTATCAAAAGAAAATATAAATGACTGAAACTGATCCATAATAAACAATGGGATGACAGCATTAAGAAAGAACATTTATGGTAAAACTATTTGACTCACTCCATTTTGGTTATTTTAGATTTACAAGGTATTTTTTTAAAAATATTTTATTTATTCATTTGACACAGAGAGAGAGAGAAAGAGAGAAGAGAGAGAGAGAGAGAGAGAGAGAGAGAGAGAGAGAGAGAGAGAGAGAGAAAATGGGTACACCAGGGACTCCAGCCACTGCAAATGAATACCAGACACATGTGCCACCTTGGGAATCTAGAATTCACTATGTAGTCTCAGAGTGGCCTTGAACTCATGGCAATCCTCCTACTTCTGCCTCCCAAGTGCTGGGAGAGAATGAGCATGGGCATGCCAGGGCCTTTTGCCACTGCAAACAAACTCCAGCTTTATGAATGGCCTCTTGTATCTGGCTTTACATGGGTTCTGGAGTATCAAACAGGAGCCAGCAGCCTTTGCAAGCAAGTGCTTTTAGCCACGGAGCCATCGCTCCAGCCCTAAAGAAGAAACATTTTAAAGAGAAATGATCCTTGTTCTCCAAAGCTCACTGGAAAAGTGCATTTCCTGACTCAACCTTTGCTCATTTTCAAGCCCAAGCTGTGCCCGTTACACTTTGATTCTTCCTGGGGGTAGCATCAAGCTCCTGACAGTTTCTGGGTTTTCAGAAGATACATTTGGAAAAATGGGTAAAATGTACATGTAGGTAAATTTTGACCTCGTTCGTACACATCCAATCTTTCCAACAAGAATTACAGTTGTGTTTTGGTTGGCTTTGAAACACAGGGATTTCTTTGTCTCTCAGAGCATTGAAGTGAAGTTTACATAAAATCTTTTTAAGAGTTCTTTTCCTGTCGATTAAATTATTTGCTAAAGAGTTGGACCAGGTACTCTGTGGGAAGGAAGTTCAACCCAGAGGAAGTAAAACTGGCACTTAGAAACTGCTTTTGCTAAATATCACCGACTCCTTGCTTTTGCCCAGAAAGTAAGGAAAAGCACCATAAAAGCTTATCCTCGATGTACAGTCACCTTGGACTTCAGGAACAGCAGGAGTGATTAGGAATCACTTTCATGTAAGGGTCCAATATTACCCCTCAGCAATAACAGAGTTCCAAACATTACCCCCCTATGAGGTCAATTATTAAAGGTGACAAGGACAGACCTGGAGTAATCCAGTATCCAGAAGTGGAACCAGAAGCTTCTTCCACTGCCTCACAGAGCCAGGAGTGAGACCATGATCTAGAAGTCCCTGCTGTGACCTACACCACTCAGGGAGACCTCTGGCCACCTACCCCAAATCTTCCTCTCTTTAGTCTTAAAGCACCTCGATGATGAAACTCAGGTTCACCATGTTGGGGTAGGCAGTGAGTTAAAGAAATGGGAAAGAAGACAGAATCTCAACAATGCAGCTTAAAATGTTCAAATGCTAACATTTCAACAAGCAATCCTCAAACTGCTTCTTCCTGCTTGGTTAAATCAACTGGAAGAGTCGTTTAGGATCAAAACTGGCTGCAGACTAACGGGTGAACTGTTGACAATAAACCCAAGCAGCTGTGCCTTTCTGGCTTAAAGCTAACAAATGTCACCAGGTAAGTCCTAGCAATACCTGTGGTAAGGTATCTCTTATCTCAAACACCTTTCTGAGTGAAACACCCTACAGAACATTTAACTGACTGCAAAGGTAAAAAGCAAGTGATGGACTGTGGTTCACTATTTCCTCATTGGTTGGCTTGATGGGGTGCAGCATAAATTTTATGCACAAGTTGAAATCATCCTTGGCAGGACACAATTTCTGTGCTTGCCTTGGTCAAAACCTCTAAGACTGAATGTTGACCTCCTTTTGTCCTTTCTTCTAGTAGGCTCATGCTTTCTTGCAAGACGGAATCCCGTTCTTTCCCTGAACTCTGGATTCTTTCTTTGATGCTATAGGGGAGGCATTCCTCACCCAAGGACCCAGGGAACTTTTCAGTTCTTCAGTCCTAGCTGGATAAAGATCTGCTCCTCTTCCTGCCTTTGTCCCCATCATGTGTCTCTTGAATTGGCTTCCTGGGCGATGAGGAGAAGCATTGTGACATGTTTAGCAGAAGCTTTTTGGCATGAAACTCTGGCACTGGAACTATTTCAAAACCAATTAGCTGCTGGTATGGTGTTGGACTGGAGTTTCTGGAACTTGTGAACAATCCAAACGATGCTCTCCCTAACTTACCGTAACTCATCTGTTTTGTAGGCAGATGTTGTGGTGAGATTTTGCCTGTTGTTTGTGAGTTTTGGCCCAGGCTTCAGGGCTGAAGACAAGCCATGATAAGAACCCATGAAGTGAGTGATTTAAGACAGTCACTTGTTGAGAATGGGCGCCTGTTATTGTCACAAGCACAGAAGTCTAGCCCTGACATCCAGCTGAGTACTTTGAACTGAGTGTGAACCATGCCTCTCTGAACAGTGGCTGAGCCCTTGGGAGTTCTCTGACCCTTGGGACACAGGTGAGAGGCTGTTGGGACACTGGGGATTGGTTCTTCCTTGTAAGAGTAAAGTCTATCAGTGGGATTGCTTGGCAATCAGATGAAAGATTGCAGCCGCCAGGCGAATGGTGAAGAAAAGTCTTGCCTAGGGAAGCCTCCATTTGCTCCAAGCTACAGGCAATAGTCTGGAAGGGATCCAGGTGTGAGTCATCAGGAAAGAATGCCAGCCTAGCTGTGGCTCCTCTGGGAACACTCTTGGGGCAGGAGCGGAGCGGCCATCATGAAGAAACAGCACAAACTTCCCTGCTTGAGCAAGGAAACAGATCAGTGCCAGGGTTGAGGAAGGGGAGATTGAATGAGGACTTCCCATTCTAACCAACCAACCAACCCTGGAGAAACTGTCTGGTCACTTGCCATGACAGAAGGCCCACATTCCATGCTGCAAGAACAGGGTCACTTGTCCTTTCCCTGTCATTCCTGCTCACATTCTTTCTTGACTCCAGGGAGCCAGTGGCCTTGGGATGGGAGGAGAGGGTGGGGGCAGAAGACAGCCTAGCCAGACAGTCTAATACTTTCTTTGTGAAACTGTGGATGACATAGGTAACCCGAAACCCCAAGAAGCTGTGTGAGAGTGGAATCATGGCATTAGATGGGGTTCAAGGTCCCCACACAACAACCGAAGGAAGGTTGTGGCTTCTGTCTAGCAAATTGATCACCAGACACAGAAGAGAGGATCAGGAAGGCAGAGTACATACAGTAAGTGAGCTGCTGGGGCAATTGTTTTTATTTTTTATTATTTATTTGGGAAAGAGAAAGACAGAGAAAGAGGAGAGAGAAAGAGGAAAGAGAGATGGAGAGAGAGAGAGAGAGAGAGAGAGAGAGAGAGAGAGAGAGAGAGAGAGAGAGAGAGAGAGAACAACTTTGGGCATGCCAGGGCCTCCACACACTGCAAAAGAACTCCAGACAGAATCAAACCTAGGCTGTTTTAAGCTTTGCAAGAATGTGCCTTTAACCTCTGAGCCATCTCTACAGCCCCCTCAGTCTTCCTAATCCCATACCAACAACCCTCCGGCCTTTAAGCACCTCGGTCTCCCTTTCAAAACCATGATGCTTCCAGGTCAGGGGTGAGGGGCCTTGAGACGAAGCACTTCAAATCTCCTAGCCTCCAGTTGGTGTAGAAAGCAGATTGAAAATGGGAAGGGTAGCCTCCTTCAAAACATTGCCCTCTGGTGTGTCTCTGCCTCTATCTTTGGCATCTTTTCACATACCCTTTTTATTGAATTAACATCTCTCCCCATCCTCTTGGTTGACCAAGGCTGGAAATAGATAGCAGCCAGGAGCTTGTGCTAAATGAGGCGATGGAGGTGTGTGGGAAGGAACGGGACAAAAAGCCTCCAGCCATGTATGAATTCAACTACTAGTGAAGTTTTACATTCTTTGCCAATTTGACTGGATTTAGAAACACGCTGATGTGCTTTGAATGTGAAATGTTCCCCATAGATTCATGTATTTGAACACTTGGTTTTTAGCTGGTTTGGGAAGATTCTAGAGCCCTTAGTAGGTAGAGCCTTGCTGGAGTGAGTCACTGGGTGGTGGATTTTGAGGTTTTATAGCCTGACTCTCTCTTACCTAGAGTTAGGTTTTATAATAAGGATGATGTGTAAAGTCTTTACACATAGTGAAGCATGAGCTTGTATTGGGACAGGAGCCTTTCCTATGACAACTGAAGCTATGTACTACTTTTGTGGGGGAGGGAGGTTGCAAGCTTAAAACAAATGCTCCAGGGCTGGGGAGATGGTTCAGCAATTAAAGACATTTGTTTTTAAAGCCTGAAATCCTGGGTTTGATTCCCCAGTATCCACATAATGCCAAATGCACAAAATGGTGCTTGTGTCTGGTGTTCATTTACAGTGTAGAAGGCCCTGGTATGCCCATATGCTCTCTCTCTCTTTCTCTCTCTCTCTCTCTCTCTCTCTCTCTCTCTCTCTCTCTCTCTCTCTCTCTCTCTCTCGTGTCTATATTTTTTTTTAAAAGAAGACAGAGGGATGGATGGGGAAAGATTCAAGAATAGAGTCGAGGAAGCAAATGTTACAACTGGCAATCTTTAATCTCTGCATAAATCTAACAACTAGGTTTTGATCTCATAGTTATTTTGATCAAATATACTGAGGACTTTATATTTTTGTGGGTGGTTATTTCTCTTTTTTCCAAACTCCTACATGCTAATATAAAAATGTAATTATGAATGTGATTCTTCAGTAGACAAACTGGAAGCTAAATATTTCTCTTCCTTTCAGAATTGAGTTGTCCACACAACAGTCATTCAGCAAGTTTAACAATCTTTTCCGAAAAAATGATCCCTCTAGTGGCTAATTTATAACAGTACATTTTACTTTATTTTGATAAACTCAAGATATGAATCATGCTTTTGAAAAAAAAATGAGTATGAATTAAACTTCGGTTTATATAAATCTTATTACACATTAACAAGTATGCTTATCTTTTGCATACTTTTTATATGCTTATCATTTGTGTTAATAAGAGGTGAATGAAGTGACCAAGTGTCATGGTTTGATCCAGGTGTCCCCCACAGACAAATGAATGTGTTCTGGGTAACTGATCCTCAGCTGATGGCAATTTGGATTTTACAACCTCACTGGAGCTGTGTTGTTGGGGACGGGCTTTTGGGGGTTATAAACCAGCTTCCCCTTGCCAGTATTTGGCACACCTTCCTGCCGCTGTTTGCAGTGCTATGGTGAAGGTGATGTCCACCCCTCTGCTCATGCCATCGTTTTCCCTACCAGGGTGGAGTCTCCCCTCGAGTCCTTAAGCCAAATAAACCCATTCCTCCACAAGCCGCTTTTGTTTGGGTTCTTTCTGTGCAGCAACTAGAATGCTGATGGCAACACCAAACATTTGCTTTTAGTGCTTTACAATTATGAGCTTACAGTCCTCCTCAGTTCTGTCAGTTAAAGGCTTGGCCCCTAGGAAGGAAGGTGGCAGAGCTACTGAAAGGAAGGACCCATAGGCATTCATTAAGTAAGGGGCTATATGCTGAAGGGGAATCTTTGGTGCTGGGCCCCTCCTTACCTGTTTTCTTCTCAGGTGTGAGGTGTTCTTCCACACATGGTCCCTTCTATGATGTGCTGACTCACCACAGCCTCAAAGCAATGGGTGCAATCAGTTTGGGACTGAAATTTCTAAAATAATTTTTATAAGTGGATCACGTAGGTCTTTTGTTATAACAAGGGAAAGCTGTAAAACAAAGGTGATGGTCACAAGACTCATTGGGAAAGTTGACCTAACTGAATATGAGGGTCATTGAGTGTTTCCAGAGGGAGTTGATTCGTGAGCTGTGACCTGCTATGTGGATGGATATTAGCAGGAAGAGAAAATCCAAAGAAAAGTTTATAGGAAGGTAAGAATAACAAGGTATTTGTGAAGGAATGCAGGCAGTTTGATATTCCAGAATTCTTCAGACAACACAGAGAACGGAGACGTGAAGAAGTAGAAATCAATCCAGCCATGAAATCATGCCAGTTGATTTCATCAGGATGGAGAGCAGTGAGAATTACAAGAAGAGGAGAGACAGGACAGGTGTATGGAAGAGAGACATCATATTGCACACTTAAAGTGCACACATTTAGTTGCATATAAATGTTAATTAAATGAATTTTTAAATAAATATTTTATTTATTCATTTTCAAGGAGAGATAGATGAGAGAGAAAGAGAGAGAGAGAGAGAGAGAGAGAGAGAGAGAAAAAGAGAGAGAGAGAGAGAGAGAGAACACACCAGGGCCGCCACCTTGTGGGTCTGGCTTATGTGGGTCCTGGGGAATTGAACTCGGGGCCTTAGGCACTGAAAGCAAGTGCCTTAACCACTGAGCCATCTCTCCAGCCCAATTAAATGAATTTTTGAGATAGTGTCTCAGTGGATGCAGCCCAGGTTGGCCTAGAAGACACAGTCCTCCTGCCTCAGCCTCCCATGAGCTAGAGTTAAAAACAGGAATGGTGTGAAGTGAATGAGGATGGGATGTATACAGCTGACACATCTGAAAGATATTTTTAAAATTTAAAATAATATGTAATTTGTTCTACAACATCTTCCATTCTAGCTTGGCTCAGTCATTTTTTTCTAGTTAAGGTTGGCCTCCCAGAAGTTCTAGAAGCTTTAGAAGGAAAGCCCTGAGTCTATTCCTTCACCATTTACTTCCTTACTTTATTACCTCTAAGGTATTGGAATAGTGTCTGATATTATATCAGTGACTTTCTCATTGCTGTGGACAAGAAGCCGCTTAAGGAAGAAAAGGGTATATTTTTGGCTTACATTTTTAAGAAGTTTACCTTAGGAGGGGGGAGACCATGGCAGGAACACGAGGTTGGCATTACAACCTTTCAAAGGTTGCACAACCATCCCAAACATCACTACCAACTAGAGATTAAGGATTCAAATCCATGCGTCTATGGGGGAGGCAGATACCAGATATTCTTAGCTAATGTAGTTTAGAAGCCGGAGAAGGAGTAATGAGGAAATGAAAGGATAAGGGATACAGTGCTTGACCTGGTTTGATCCCCAGCCTGTGTGCCCAGGAGCACACAAACACACACACATACACACACACACACACACAGAGAGAGAGAGAGAGAGAGAGAGAGAGAGAGAGAGAGAGAGAGAGAGAGAGAGAGAGAGAAGATAAATAAAATAGGAAAAGTGAAGCCTTGGATGATATTATTTATGATTTATCACCTAAAAAGAAATGTCTTTTTTAAGAAGTTAAGAATGGCACTTTATTTATTTTTATAAATAGTTTATTTAATCATTTTCAAGCAGAGAGATAGAAGAGAGAGAGTGAAAGAGAGAGAGAGTGTGTGTGAGAGAGAGAGAGAGAGAACACCAGGGCCACCACCTTGTGGGTCTGGCATATGTGGGTACTGAGGAATTGAACCAGGGGCCTTAGGCACTAGAGGCAAGTGCTTTAACCGCTGAGCCATCTCTCCAGCCCAAGAATGGCACTTTAAACTGGTAAATAAATCTTTTTTTCTCTGTCATTCATCAAATACACCTTATTTATCCCAATTTTGATTTGTAACTTTTTATTTTACTTGTGACTACAGGTAACTGAATATATGACAAAGCTAAAGATTTAAGAAAGATATGGCTTCCCTATTCTATCTACTTAATAATGAATTGGGTATTTAAAAAAAATAGAAATTGTGTTTCATTGTTTTGAAAACCTTAGTTTATAGTTCTGTATTTTTTGAATCAGCTGTGTATTTTTTAAAGAAGAAAAAAAATGAAGCACATATGATTTTAATTGATTTTTAAATGTATGCATAATTTTCAACAATTCTAAAGTAGTTGGATAATAATATTCTAAATATATGCATGCATACTGGCTGCTCTCTTAAATCTGCCTACTAGTTGCCATAGAAACGGATGCAAAGTCCCCTATATGTGCCTCCTGGTGTTATCAGTGTGAATGAATGCACAGTATGAAATTCCCAGAAAGGCCAAGAGGAAATCTTTAGCAGCAACTCCTGACATAGGTTTTAAGAACTATAGTAGACTTAATTCATATTCAAATCAATAGGATAATAACATTCATTATTATATCATTATACATTGATAATGGAAATATTCCCTTTATTTAAAAGTGAAAAAACATTAATATTCATTTAAACCCTAATTTGCACATGTATAGGAGCATAGACAGAGGCATCCATCAGTATTCTTTCACACTGGTCTATGAATTCAGAAAACGACTTTGCTACTGCAAATCCCCAGCACGGCCAAAGCAGAAATTACATTTTATAACTGCTACACATGTGCATTTGTTCACATGCAAACACACACACTATTACATATGGAAAATGATTAAGAATATAAAATTCCTAAATTCTTGAACACTTAAGTTAATAGTTTTTCTTTGAAATGGATGTTTTGATGATTATCTTTTGTAGCTCTCTCCTCTGGAGCTTCCAGTCTTCTCCCTTTATTTTCATTTTCTCTTCCTCTTTCTGAATAAGTTTTTGTTGGTTTATTTGAAACCATTGTTAATGTTTTTTTTTTGAGTTATGCCTATTTTGCTGAAATATTTTATAGTTCAAATATGATGGTGTTTACCAATTATCTCTCCACTAGGAAACTAATAAAATCCTATGGTGATGTTCCTGATTTAACCTCTAAGTATTGATTTCCTAGTATCCATCTATTATGTATTAATCATCTAATTCTTTCTCTGTCATCTAATAACTCTAACAGAGAGAAAGGGGGCACTTAGTAAGAAACAAGAAAATAGTATTTTGAATCAGAAAATGATGGAAATGGAAGGAATGTTGAAACCAAGCTGGTACATTTCAAGTTTTCCATTATGGAACTTGAGGACCAGAAACCAACTGACCTTCCTTCCATCATTGTTCCTTTCCTCCTTCTCTTCCTTCCTCCTTCTCTTCTTTTCCTTTCTCCTTCCTTCCTTCTTTCCTTTCTTTCTCTACAGAACAAATTCTCTGATATTGAGTGTTTCCGTTATATAATGCTTTCCTATAATTAATCAATGTGTTGAACCAACAATTAATACATTTTATAACCTTTTAAAAACTTTCAAGTGTAAATTACAAATGAAAATTTATTTCTATATTCAAAGAAGTGTGATGCCTTCTTCCTATGACCTGCTCAATTAATGAGAAATTTTTAAATGGAATAGTAGTTGAAAACTCAGCACTTCACATACAGATGCATCATTTCTGCAGGCAAAAAGTATTCAGTGAGACCTCCAGAGGGATAAGAAACATGATCCTAAGTACTCTCTCTTTAGTTGACATTGAGTAGAATGAATTTATAAATTGTGAGTCATTTAATGACATTTTATCAGCACATTAAGGCTGTGCTAGTAATGAATTTAATTATTTATTTATTTTGGTTTCTCAAGATAGGGTCTACCTCTAGCTCAGGCTGAGCTGAAATGCACTAGTCTCGGGGTGGCCTTGAACTCATGGCAATCCTACCTCTGCCTCTGGAGCTCTGGGATTAGAGGTGTGCACCACCATACCCGGTTTATATATGCAGTTTTTAAAATAATGTATCAGTGCTAGATGGAATCAAGAAGTCATGTTTGGTTCATATCAGATAATTTTTTGAAGATATAAACTCAGAACTATAGAATAAACTAAATTTCCCGAAGTACATGAGCTGCCAAGTAATTGTTGTTTTACTTTACTATAGATATGAATATTAAAAAACCATGACACCACATCTCATTTTAGTTTTGTGAGTCTTAATATTGCTTCTTTTAGGGGACAGCAGTCATGGATTACTACTTAACATAGGGGTGAACATACAAATTCACACTCTAAATGTAATAGAGAAACCTCAAAACAAAAAAGATAATTGTACTTGATGACATCATATTATCAAGACATGAAGAAGACAGTTTCTTGGAAGTTATTTTCCAAAATGATGACATCTTGGATGAAATGGCTTGGTTATTAAGTAGACAGAAACTTGTAAACCATCTGTTCTGGAAGAGTGCTCTATCAAAGGTAATTAACACGACTTAAACCAGTCAGACAATATGAGTCCAGGCTGTTTGCCAGACCCTCAAAATAGCCTATTTATATTGGGGTAGATGGTGACACCATATTTGTGAAAAGACATACACATTATACACACTGTCAGCTTCAGTTTTGTTTGTTTGTTGTTTGTTTTTGAAGTGCCTATCTGGTCTTCTTCCAGTTCAGCAAATGAATAAAATTATATGCGTGATTTTCACCTAGGTGTAGGTGTAAAAGGTGAGCGTGGAGAATCTCAGGCTTTGGCTGCTGTTTTCCATAGCTTAGTGCTTCCTTCCCCAACATCTCTAGCTTTGACTGACAGCCAAGCAAGAAAATGAACTCCACATGCTCCAGGCACTCGAGAGATGTCAAAAGTGGCTGATCTTCATCCATGTTGCTTCCTGAAAATTAGCCCATCTGCATCTGGCAACTTCGTGTTTCAGTGATTTCACTCAAAAAAAAAATCATAGCATATGTTAAATATGGACTGGCCCCACACAGTGCTAGATATTGGGCCAGGAAGTGGAACCCAGATGGTTAACAGATATAAAAAAAAATGTAAAAACCAAAAGCAATGTTTTCCCATCAGAAGTATATAATCTATTTCAGAGAGAATATGTCAACAGCACTGGAAAAATATAACTGTTAATGCTGAGAGGTGAAGCTACACATTTGTCCTGCATGAATTTTAAATGATGAGAGAAACCCTGGTATCATTGTTTTTGATGGTGAAAAAAGGGTCAGGCTATAGGAAAATCTTTTTTTTTTTTTTAGTTAAAAAAGTAGTCTATTTTTTTTAAACTATAGTTATTACCAAATTACTCATAGAATTAATAGTAGTCTTAGGGGAGCAAAAAAAAAAAAATTGGAAAAAATATAGCTACTTAGTTTCCTAGCAACTAAATGAAATGTTTTACATTCAATTTCAGAAGTAATACAAGAGAAAATAATTGGACTCATGACTAAAAAATGGCATTATATAATTGTTACTTGTGTTTAAATCATGCAGGGCATGGGACTCCAGCCTTTCACTCATTTTGTCAGCCAATTCTGTTATTATCCTTATGTATTGACAACCCAGATTACACCAGGACTATTAAATGGCTGGTAAATAATTTCTCAGCTGATGATGGTCTAAGATCTTTGTGCCACTCACTCTGTTTCTTGAATCTTGACCAGATGTCTACATCATCTATCAAATAATGGCTGGACATCCTCTATTAAATGAAGTCTATGCTTAAGTACATGGACTTCAGAGTTTAGCTACTTAAGTTCAAATTCCAGTTTTGTTTATTACAGCCTGCGTGGTCTTGGGAAAACTGTTCAGCTATCCAATATCTTAGTTGCCTCTTAAGAGACTCAATGATTAATTTATATGATCTATCTCACATTTTATGAGAATAAATAAGCATGTGATACAACAGAGCTTGGCACGTGGGTAAGCACATTATGATTAAGTACTAGGAAAACCTCCTATGAAAACAAAAGCAAAAATAGAATGACTTTCATATTAGGTTATTTACGACTGTGGAGGAAACCTAAGTGAAATCCACTATGAATACACACATGTCGTGTACCTTGCCTGCACACTAGACCTTGGAGGAAGTAAGGCTCATGAGGAAAAAACAGATCATTTGTTTGGAAGAGAGTGTGGCTTTGATCACATAGACAAGGTGGCCTGAAATCTTGAGGACAGACATCTTGCTCTAACCAGATCAAGCTGGTCCTGTGAAGATGGTGTGGGGCAAGTGGAAGAGTGACATAGTCAGAAAGTAAGAGGGAGGCCTCTGTGGAGGGAGTAGATCATTTGAGAAGACAGGGGTTAGATTTGAGGTGGAAAGGAGCAAATGCAGAGCGACTGGATAATCAGGAGAACGAGTTGGAGACAGCAATAATGTATTTTTACTTACATTGTAACTTCTTGACCCTAACAGCTTACAATCGTGTTCTTGATAAATGGCTATTTTGGTAAAGTCTATGCAATCTCAAAGTTAATAGTAACAGAAAATATGCCTCCCACTTAGAATTCTCCCTTTCAGAAGAAAATAGTAAGTCATTGCACTGACTGCTTTTTTCCTACTGCTGTTCCTTTAGAAATGTACTTGAATCTGGCTTTTATGTGTCCTTCATCGTCAATTGTCAGAACTGGGTATACTTTAATGGTGATTTCATTGCTGGGTTTTATTGTGAAGTAAAGAATACCGGCAATCCTTCTTCCACCACAGAGTTCAGAACCTTCACTTCTTATTTCTTCCCACTGAAGAGTATTCAGTCAAGTCACTACGAATCTTCCCCTGACTGGATGCCTGCTTCCGGTAGGGGTCATGGTATGATGCTTTTGATAGCAGACACAATCAGGGTGATTTACGTAGAGTTGGAGGTGATAGAATTTTAAGATGCCTATTTATGTTTAGAATAATGTAGCATAAAGTCAACAGCAATGCATGCGTGCTAAGTTTGAAACACATTTTTCAAGTCACTTTCTATTTACCAGTGAAATGGCTGATGCGAGGCAATCAAAAAGTGATGCTTCAGTCAGTCACCTCTGGAACCGATTCAAATTTTGGCTTCAACTTGTGTGTACACCAGGCGACCTTGGATAAGTTACAAAATCTTTGTGGCTCAGTCTCTGTATGGAACGCAAAGTGAACCGCAATGAGTTATCATCTGACACCCCCAGAACAGCTTTTATCAGAAAGGCAAAAAGATAAAATGTGTTGGCACGGATGTGGAGAAAAGAGATCGCTTGTACACTGCTGGTGGGAATGTGACATTCTCTGAAAAGCTGCACACAGAGTTGGCATTGGATCCAGCTATACCGCTGGATATAGTCACCCCAAAGGATTGAAATCAGTTTGTGCAAGCCATCGATGCCTGTATCCCCAAGAATGTCATTTATGGAAATAACCTCAGTGCCCATCCGTACAGGAAAAGGTGGCATATGGGCACAATGGAGTACTCTGTGGCCTTCATGAAGATGGCATCATGGAACTTGTGACAACAGGGAGGGAGCACTGGTAAGGTGACATAAACTAAGCCCCGAAAGACAGATGCCACGCGTTCCTCCTTACGCACCAAGTCTAAATCAATTAAGACCCACAGACGTAAGAGTATCGCAGGGATGATACAGGCTTGAGATTTAAGGAACAAGGAGACCAAGGCTGAGCCTTACAAACATCTTGGGAAGAAGTACGATTTCAGTTTTATACCAAAGTGTACTTAACAGCAGGAAACTTACACACTTCAAAACGGCTGGGAGAGAAAAGCTCCAATCTTTCATCATGAAAACGTTAAGTATTTAAAGTGACGGATATATCAACTTTCATGACTTAGCTATTCCACATGGTAGTCATAAATCATATTATTTCACATTTCAAAATTGTGTCCAACTATAAATTGTCAATTTACAATTTAAAAAGTGATATGGAGGATAGATATTGAGCTCCATGGTATAACCCTAGCCTAACATTCAGGGGTCTCTGAGTTTGATCCCCTAAATTGTAAGATAAAATTAAGTAAATAATAAAGTGATGTCAGCTTTGTACGCTGTACAGTGAAAGCAGACAGCTTCCTGTGTCCTCAGGCCAGGCAATGGTTTATTTGTGTACCAGACTAGCTAATTAAACCCTGAGGAATGAGGAATCTCTTCACTTGGCCCAACAGTGTTGGCTGTGCTTGTAGCCATAGTAGTAATTTTGAAACAGAAATCTAGACAGACAGAGCCGGGCGTGGTGGCACACGCCTTTAATCCCTTCACTCGGGAGGCAGAGGTAGGAGGATCACCATGAGTTCAAGGCCACCCTGAGACTACACAGTGAATTCCAGGTCACCCTGGGCTAGAGTGAGACCCTACCTCAAAAACCAAAAAAAAAAAAAAAAAAGAAAGAAAGAAATCTAGACAGACAGGCTGGGGATATGGTTAAGGCACTTGCCTGTAACAATCCAAGTTCAATTCCCCTGTTCCCACATGAAGCAGAATGCACAAAGTAGCACATGCATCTGGGGTCTGTTTACAGACACATAGGGCCCTGGCATGCCCACTCTCTCTGTCTCTCTTTAATTTCTCTGTGCTTGCAGATAAAAAAATAATAAAATACTTTAAAAAAGAAATCTAGACAGACAATAAGAAAAAAATAAAAATCTAGCCAGACACAAAGGAAGGAATATTTTGAAATGCTTTGACTTCTTAAAATAGCTTTTTATAGAGACTTAGTGTAATCATTTATGTCAAGTATGAATCATATTAACTATATTATGATGTGGTTATCACATTTTTCTATTCCGTTTTATGTGTCTTAATTGCCATTTACGAAGGGATTTTCAGTCTATGGTACAAAAGGGGCACCGTTAGGGGCAAATCCTAAGGTGGATACTCTCAGACACAAATGGGATTTCTCCAGGGAGTCAGAACTAGGGTAGGAGACTTGCCGGCCTGAGTGCTCAGCAAGCCCCCAGCAGTCAGAGCATGCAACAGCGTGGAAGCTTGGAAACACTCCAACTAATCTAAAAATACCTTTGTAAAATTATCAATGGAGACGCAAATTTGCCTCACCACACAGCTTAAGAAAGTCCGGGACCCAGAATTTGAAATCAGAACCATATGGACAGATGCCTACAGGGGTTTCATGAGGAATATCAGCCTCCACTTTGACATCTATAGTTCAATATAAGCGGATTCTCCGGAAGGCACAGTGAGAAGACCCGGGATTCCTTCCCAGTTGTGATCATTCAATTTAGTAGTGATCATGGGCAGCCAAAGAGGAATGATAATTCATTCCCCTTTTCCTCAAAGACAAGGAGATAGATTCTCTAAGGAATTGCCCACAGATGGGCTGGGCTCATGCACTCACTGGATGACTAAATTTGGCCAGGATAAGCAAGAGACTTGGACTAGTCCACACTTTGGGTGGGCTGCACCCCAGGGCCACCACCCAAGCCTCCCTGAGTCATCATCACTCCCTCAAGAGGCCCATTTTCATCTTTCCTCTGACATTTCATTTAGGCTGTTGCAGAAAGTCAGCTGTGTGGTACTGGATCACTTTCGATGCTGGTGGGAGAGTCTGTCTACCTGGTTCACATGAAATGCAGGGAAAAAAGTCAAGTCAAGATAAGGAAAAAAATAAAACAAATAGACCAAAAAAAACCCCCCTCAAATAAACAAGAGGGTAACCCTAAGAAAGTTTCAAGCAAGATGGCTTTTGTCCACAGTTCAAGGCCAGAAGTGTCACTATGGGCCCAGAGGGTGAGGCCCTGTATCAAATATGACCTTTGCCCTTACTGCATCCCCCTGGAAAATGAACTCTTCCCAGCTTCACTTTCTCTGTAGTTCTGGGGGAGGTTCTGCTCTTTGTTATAGGTAAAGTATGGGAGAAAACGTGTCTGAGATCATCTTCAGTTTCTGGGACATGAGAGAAGCTTCCAAAAATGAAAAATTTGAAGTTTTGAGAGGCTGACCCAGTGGCTAAAAGTGCTTGTTGTGCAATCATGAAGCCTGAAGCCTCCACAGGGCCCCTGAAGGCTCCTGAGGGTCCCTGAAGGCCTGGAACCCCAGTATTTCAGGCTGGCAGAGACTGGAGAATCTTTAGGCTTTGGGTGGGGGGAGCAGTGACAATGGCAGATCTGAGTTGAGTGAGAGGCTCCACCTCAAGGAAACAAGCCAATGAGCTGAAAGGAGACACAGGAAGTTTTCCTCTTGCATGTCTACAGATCTGAACACACACATGCATATATTACATATACGCCACATCACACATACTCCACACACACACATACACACACATACTACACACACATACACACACAACACACACACACACACTCCACACACACATACTACACACACACACACACAGCAAAGATAAAAATGTAATAAAAAATTTAAGTGTTTAGAAAGTGAATAATTCTCCACCTATCTTTATTTTCTGTGGGTTTTTTTTTTTTTTTGTAGACTTGCAAGTCATTTGAGCAATTTGAAAGAGGGACATGGGCTTTCCCCTCCTCCTACTCCACAGAGGTGAAGAAGAGTCTGCTGAAGGAAAAGAATAGAAGGCCATGTAGAAAAACAAAGGAAACACTCTTGTAACATGGCTGACAAAATTAGGAAGAAAAAGTAATGCCTAAAGGTATGGCTAAGGCTGTTTTAAGACTGAAGAGAACATCAGGTACCTTCAAGACTATAAGCACGATAAAGACAGCCAGGAGGAATAACCTTAGTGGAAAAGGGGGTTGAAATCTGTTGACTATCCTGAACTTCAAAAGCAATCCAAGCTACTTTGAATATTGTGAAAGCTGTATTTTCTTCAGCTTCCTGGAAAGCTCTTTCCCATAGTAACTGCGCATGTTTATGGGGTACCATGTGAACCTTTGATATGTGTATACAATGCAAGATCCCTTTCTCCTGTGTACTGTGAAGTAGTGGCTCACACCATCTATGGCCTCTACAGAGGCCAGTAGCCAAGGAAAGGGTTGCATTTGAAACAATGACCATAAAGTTAAAAGGACCCTTCTCCCATGACCTTTGAAATCACAGGGTCACTATGTGAGAAAAGAGGATCTGTGGTTTCACTTGACCTCTTTCCTGTGATTTGTCACAAAGCAGACAGCGGCCTTCATATCCTATAAATGATTACATGGGAGAGAAAAATGACATCGCATCACCTCTATGACAGGGCCAAGTCCAGTGCTAGCTTGCTGTGCACGTTTTTATGGGTTACTCCTTACTCTGCACATTGGTTCACATTCCACCAGTGTGATGACATAGAACTCTGAGAGATGGACCTTCCCTTCTTGGCCGACAACAATCTTATTTCCCTATTACTTATGTCAGTTTTATCTGCTCTTTCCCTTTGCTGTGATGGTCCACACACGGTCAGACATTTACCTCTTTGGAGGGTCATATGATACCAACCACATATTAAAAAAAGAATTAAAACGTGGGCATCACACATAGTCCATTTAGTTTCCTGGAATCCAACAAAATTCTGTATATTTCCACGGCCCCTAGCCGGTGATTTCCAAACTCTCCTCTCCCCCTTCTGTTGAGGGTTATCAGCAGGACTTCTTTCCAAACCATAATTAATAGAAATGAAATAGAACCTTTTTTTGCTGGGCAAGATTAGAAAGAAGCAGCCATTCATCTCTCTTCTCGCCAGCGCTGAAGAGATCCCAGATTGAGGATCAGAAATCTCTGTTATAGTCATTCATTATAACAGAAGTATATGAGGTTGGAAAAAACAAACAAACAAACAAAAAAAAAACCCACTGATAGGATTCTCTGGACTAGCTCAGAGAATCAAAGATTTCTTAGGCAAGAGGTGGAGATAGGACCCAGCGCAGACTTCCTAGGAAAAAGAAATCAGGGGGGAAGAGAGGGTTCCTGTTTGTTAGAAGACAGAGTCAGACTCAGTCCCTGGTCTCCCAGAGGCTTATGAAGTGACCTTTTGTCTTGGTGGTTCCAAGGTTACCCGGCTCCCTTTTCTTTGAGCTGTTGCTGACTAGTGACTTTCTCTGAAGTCTGAGTCAGTCCAGCACTTCTGAGAGCTTGGAAAATCCTGTGAACACTCACCATGATTTCACAAAGGAAACAGCAGCTTGACTTCAGTGAGAAAGGCCACAGAGGACCTCAAGAGCTGTCCAGGTCACAGTTGCTTAGACCACACACCTCTAACACCTCCTCCACCCCCATCCCCACACCTCTCAGTCTTGTTCCCAAAGTCAAAGTTAAAATCTGTTTCTACTCCTGGCAGAGAGGGGGCCTTAGCTTAGCAAATTTGTCCTCCATCTGCCCAAACAAGTAACCCTTTCTTGGATGATAACGAAAGACGGGGAATCTGATGTCAGAAAAATAAATGAAAGAAAGTGAGCTTTGGGGCCAGAAGAGATGGCTCAGTGACTAAATGTACTTGCTTACCAAGACTCTGGTTCTGGGTTCAATTCTCCAGCCAATAAAGTCAGACAGACAGACATTGGATTGCAGGGGCAAGAGACGAAAGGCTCACATAGAACATGCCACACATACACACGTAGATAAATAAATAATTCTATAAAAAAGAAAATGTCAACTTGATTCTCACCCCTTCCCCTTTCTTCCTTTTTTCTTTCTTTTTAAGCCAGTCTCTAGCCTAGAAATAGTAAAGCAGGGCTTCTCACACCAGAGTGCTGGGAGAAAGTGGCCCGGGTGGGAATGAGGGAGGAAGAATGGCTCTTAGACAGAGAACTTCATTTATTCCTTTATTTGATATATTTTTTTTCCAACAGCCGGCATTATTTTTGCTGTGGTCTGTGGCATTTGCTTTGCTTACTAATGATTTCCTGGGCACAGTCTTTTCCATATGTGGACATAATTGTTGCTTGTTAGCCGTTCTAGAAAAGCAATGGATGGGCATTTGTATAGAACAAAGCTTCTTGAACTTTAGGAACTCATGCTCGATTACCTGCTCCTCAAATGATGAAACGTCCTGGGAGAAGTTTTAAAATAATATTTATAATATTTTGTGTGTGTGTGTGTGTATGTTTGTGTGTGTGTGTGCATTCAAGTAACTCTGTACTCATGTCTATTAGGACTGAAGCAAGAAGGATCAGTTTGTACTATTTGATTTTCTGTGGCAAAAATATGTAAGCATGATGTTAGCATGACCTTCTGGGTGTTTTAGTAACTACTGGAGTAGCTTGTTAAAAAGCTTATTCAAGTTTAAAAACAAACAAACTGTAGTGACTTCTCATCCTCAAGCCATTGCTCCAAGTCAAGTGCATTGTGCCCGACTCTCCAGTAGCAGTCTGTAGGCAGTACCCAGTCCCTGTCCAGGTAGGAACACCATGCTTATGGCTTCCTAAGATTAAAAAATAAATGATAAATAAATAAAACAAAAACAAAACAAAACAAAAACCATGAAACCACAAAGAATGCTTGAAATGATTTTCTCTTGGTTGTAAGGGCTGAAGGCTTTCTGGAGGGGAATGTCTTAGGCTAAAACAAAGCCACATTCATTCCAGATAGATTGTTTAGTAATTGCACAGGCCCTGGATTTTGTAAAACTTAACTTGCAATGCCAGGGTTTTTAGTTTTCTGGGAAAGGTTGAAAGACGAAAGAGAACAGGAAGACCAGTAGAGGACAAAGTGCTAAAGAGTGAGCTCTGCTGAGGGCAAGGCGAGTTCAAGCAATGCGCGTGTGAGTACATTGAACGGAAACCAGCCAATATGGATGTGATTTTTGTCTTGGGGTCACTCAGGAGCACCTGGCTGGCTTTATTTATAAGGCAATTGTCAAGTCAATCTCTAGGATATGGATGAGGAAAAACACAGGGTGGAGCATTATTCTCCATCCTCTGCAGCTTCTCAAGTACAACCTCCGTGCTGAAATTCCAGGGAGAATGTAAGTGCGTCCAATAAAGAAAGCTGTCATTCAGTCCGGTGTGTTTATTTATTATCCCCCGGTGCCAGGCACTGTTCTAGCCAGTATGAAACGATGCAAAAGAACTCGTAGTCATCACCCTCACAATCTCCTGAGAGCAACTGGATTAAATCCATGCACATGCACGGACACACACACACACACACACACACACACACACACACACACCCTATATGGGTGGTCAGGAGCCTCAAATGTATGGACATGCAATAAGCTCATTTAGAAAACTCCTGCCGAGAAAACTAAACTTACACCAATTAGACCCAAGAATAAGGAATTAAACTAACAAATAGATGAACGTGATTTGGTGAGGCACATTCTTTTATATGTCTCATTATGTTATTAAAGTGGAAACCGTTTTCCTTCATGTTCCAAAGTTTACAAAACACTTTTTTGGAACACGTGTGTTGTGCAAATACGGAATTTCACTGATGTGGAGATACTACTAAGTTGAAGAAAATGATAGGGTTCATAGCGATTAAACTGTAAATTCCTTAAGTGGAAATCCGGCTCTGAGAAGGTAGAAATGGCAAAGGGATGGGCGTCAATGAGAGACCACTTCACAGAGATTTCACCGATGAGATGAGTCCCAGGGAATTTTGACTTACATTTTATTCTTGACTGCTGTGTGCTGAGCATGAAGTAAGCTACTCAGCTGCACATCCATTGAAGAGGGGGAATGACACTGGATCTGGCAAGCCTAGATGTCTAGTTGATTGACCCCCAAAGTGTCCAAAGATAGAAATTTCAGCAGACAGAGGAAAGTTCAACAACTGATCTGGTCCAGAAGTCTATCCCCTCCCTAAGACTAGCTCAGTTTTAGGAACATGGTTATATTGGTAGTCTGTCTCACTCTGAGCAACTCTGGTCGGACAGTTTGCATTCATTCATTTCACAAAAGGCTTGGTGGTACGTCTGATTTGCCTGACAGGGAATTTGCTTGAAAAAATATATATTTAGTGTGTGTATTTTGTATATATTACTGTGCTTTTATCTTTCTTATCCAAGAAGCTGCAATATTTAATCTTGCTGCCTGTCTGCTTGTGCCCTCAACACTTGCTTGAGAATTTTCTATTCTTTGACAAGGAAAACATGCTGGATCCTGCCAAAGACACATGTCACGCCCATCGAGCCATCGTGGGCCCTGCTGACATGTTTCTTCCTTTTAGACAGCCTCCTGAGAACCAACCTCTCCATTTTGCGTGTGGATTTGGGCGCTTTCTCAACCTTCTTGCATAAAGGCAACTAGTTCTACTAGGAGGACTCAGGCCTGCCTAGGAATGTATGCCAAAGGCCAGACCTAGTGAGTCTACAAGAACTGCTCAGTGATAGCAGGCTGCCAAGAGGTACACAGGCTTCACAGGGCAGGAACTTCTGTCTCTGGGCTTCTGTCTGGGTTCCTCACAAGACACACTCAGATACAGCAGGGCATCCTTGAGAGACTCCTGTCTTGATCTGTCTGTCCTTTAGCTCTAACCATCACGTTCAGACACCTCCGTATTGCAGAAAGTCTGGCAAAGTTCTTTGGGAGTGGGGATCCCCTTGGAAATAATGAGGAGTCAGAGCCTGAGAGCGCTGGAGGAGGTGTGTGTGTGTTTTCTGCACTTTTTTTGTAGCTTCTTTTAGGATCCCGCAGGCTCCTTATTTGGGGTTAGGGGCGCCCTGGGAGAGGAAGCCTGGGCCGCCTGGCGGCATTCCTCGCCAGCAGTGGGGGTCCCGTCTGCGGCGCCCCCCTCCCCAGCACCCCGTCTGCGCCGGCACCTGTCGACAGGGCAGCTGGAGGCCCCCCGCCCGCGCCCGCGCTGCGCCCCCGCGCGCCCGCCGGGGGGAAGGTGGAGCCGGGGAGGGGACAGGCGGGGTCCCGGGGCCGCGGCGGGGCCGGCCCTGCCCGGAGAGCCTCGCCACGGCCGCCGCCGGCGACCCGAGCCGAGCGCAGACCCGGGGGCCGCGGAGAGCGCGGAGCTCGCGCGCCCACCGTCCCCAGCCGACGCGCCCCAGCTTCCATCGCCGCCCGCTGCAGCCAGGCGGCGGCTCGCTGGCTCCGGGGGGACTCTCCGATCGCGGGCGTCGGGACCCCCGGGCGATCGCACCCCGGCGGCCGTGCGGGCCGTGGGCCCGGCCTCCCCCACCCCGTCGCCCCGTCACCCCGCCCCGGGGACCCGCTCGGTCCCCTCCCCCTCGGGGGTGGGGCGGCGCGGCCGCATCCCGGGCAGCTTTGTCATTGATCCCAAGGTGCGCGCGTCCCGACCTGGCTTCCAGAAGGACTCCTTGGCGCGCGGAGACCCGGGGTCCTCGCCTCCCGCCCCGTCCCCACCCCGACTGACAGGTGCCACTTGCGAGTGGCCGGCGGTGACTTCTCCCACCTCTCCCTCCTTTCCCCCCTCTCTCCCTCCCCTCTCTCTCTCACTCTCTCTCTCTTCCCCCCC
>PVHP010012960.1:0-41716 GCA_004024765.1 Zapus hudsonius
GCATGTCTTTGCTAATGGTGAATTCCTGATGCTGTAATTGCATTTATTATTTCTTGACTTATTTTATATTTCCAAATGTCGAATAATGAAACTCAGAAACTCAGAGAATCAGCCAAGCATGGTAGCTCTCACCTATAATCCCAGCGCACAGGAAGGACACTGATGCAGAAGGGTTGCCAGGTAGAGAACAGCCTGGGATACCTACAGAGCAAGCATTAGGGCAGGGTACATAGCAAGACCCTGTTCAAGACAAAAGAGCAAAAATAAACTCAGAAAAACTAAAAATTGTTGATAATTTCTCTGTCATATCAGTATGGAATGATAAAGAAATAGCACACTGCAGAATAAACCTCTTTTGTATGAAAGGGAGGAACATTTCATATTATTTGTTTTTATATCTATAAAGGATCCCTAGAAGTGGAAAGCAGAAATCAGTTACACATTGTTCTTGAAGGAGAAGCAATTGGCCTGTGTGGGACACTGAGGTGGAGACTTTTTTACTGTGAGCCTTTTTTTATAACTATATATTTAAATCTAGTAACTTCAATAAATGTTATATTTTCAAGAATAAAAATAAGTAGTTACTAGTAGAAAATTCAATAAATGTGTTTTTTTTGTTTTACCTAAAAATGAGGCAAAATATATCAGCAGAAAAGTAAAAGTCTGAATATATTAAGTTCTAATCTTGCTATAACTTGAATTAGACAGTAGGAATTAGTGGAAATTAGGTATATCTTGGAAGTTATCTAGATAAGTTTGGTTATCAGGAAGTCCCACTGGGAAGTCCAATCTATATTTATATCCAATAAAATCACCACTTTTATGTACAGTGACACTTATTCTTTCCAAATAAATTTTGGATGTAAAATGTAGGTAATTAATAACCTTTTCCCAATTTAAAGAGTAAAATAATATGTCAAGGGAGATGTGGAAAATAAGAGTAGGAGGTATTTTTTTAGTTTGGAGAAAGAACTAGGCTTGACTTAAATCATGGTCATTAAGCACATAAAGACTTTTATACTAATTTTATCCACCAGCTGCTCCTTTCCACTGCAAACTAAACAAAGGGAAAAGCTTAATTTGCAGAAAGCAGAAGTAGATTAGGCATGAAGAGTCAGATGATTCCATGCATATTGAATACACCTGTAGCAAGAACACATATACCCTCCAGGGAGCATTGAAGTGGTTCCTCACCTGGATACAATGGCCTCTGATGTCTTCTCATCTGTCTCCTCTCTGATCGTTTCTGACTAATGAAGTAGAAAATTTCTCTGAATTTGCAGTACAAAATGTGTTAACATTCTGCCATATTTCTATTTAGCTATGAAAGAATCTACCTGCTTAGAATTTTTCATACCCATACTCCTAAATACAACAGAAACACCTAATGGGTTATTAAAATAGTCCCCGTATTCTGATTTAATGAGTCTAAGTAAAACTGGGTGTTTTCTTTTTTTTAAGTTCCCACATGAAACTGGTGATGAGAGCATCCAAACTTGCACTACCACTGGTTTAAATTTTGCAACTTTCTGGCAAAAAAATCACTTTGAGGTTTATTCTTTAGTCAGGCGATGGCAATGCAAGTGTCTAAATCGTTCCATACATTTAATGAATTAAGTAAGTCCTAGCATTCAAAACAGAATTTTCTTGACATCATTGCATCAAGCTGGGACCACATGTAAGCTTTATTGCTGTTCCTTAATATTTATGGGCACTAAACATATTTCTTTTAGAGAACTCAGGCTCATGTACTTTTCTCTTAGATGACTGACCATCTCCTATAGGCTTAGGTCTAATTTATTTCTCATTGTGTTCCAATCAACGTTATTTTCCAACTTCAACTAAAAGACAGAAACATCAGAAATTCATGAAAAGTGCCTGTATCTTTATATTTTTATAATACCTCCCGCACAGTAGAGATAATATGCCCACATGCGCCAATCTTTTTCAGTGGCTTCTAATGGTATACAGTGAATATTCAGCATTAGGATTTGGAACAAATGTATTCATGTTTATATTCAGCCATGTAGATAGTGGGCACCAGGTGCTTTTGAAATCTGTTATAGTTTATATGAAAGTCGGTTGTAGTTGGGACAAAGGCACTTCTACCTAAGAATTACTTAGGGTAGTTCTATAATCTGGCATTATGGCAGTAGGGAATAAAACAAAATTTCTTTTTTAAAAAATATTTATTCATTTTCAAGCAGAGAGAGAGAGAGAGAGAGAGAGAGAGAGAGAGAGAGAGAGAGAGAGGGCACCAGGGCCACCACCTTGTGGGTCTGGCGTACGTGGGTACTGGGGAATTGAACCTGGGGCCCTAGGCACTGGAGGCAAGTGCCTTAACCGCTAAGCCATCTCTCCAGCCCATAAAACAAAATTTCTAAAGGTACATAATTTATAAAAGCAAATATGGTTTTGTATATATATAATATTTTATATTTATACAATTTTATATATCAATATTATATATACAATATACTAATATTTTAATTATACATATATATATATAAAAGCGCTGGCTGAGTCTGAGTAAAACCAACCACTCTGAAAGTCATTAAAATTCTCCTCTTACTGTTTTCATCTGATATCGAAATTTGAAGTACAGTAGACAGCAGATTTAGTACAAAAACTTGTCTTCCTAAGTTATGGAGGTTAAAAAGATAGTCAGACGATGGAAACCTCAGAGGGCTAATGATATAATTTCAGTCAGATTTGAGTTTGAAAGCAGGAGGTCCACAGAGGGACAAAGAGCAAATTCCACCTTTATTTTCTATTCTTGCTGGACTGTCAATGCATTAAGTAAAGCCTGCTCACATCAATAATAGCCAACTGACTCAAGTAACCTATTGAGTCACCTGTTAATTTCATGCAAAAGCATCTTCATAGTTACACCAAAAATAATGTCTAACTAACCAAGTGGGAACCTGGTGACCAACTCAGTGTGAATCCCAAAATTAGCCATAATTCTAAATATATGTATTTATAAAAGTTATTTCATCTTATCTTTGTTGAAAGCTTTTTTTTTCTATTTATATGTGTCAATAGTATAAAAACACTATTTAAATCCAATTTAAGTCTGAGATAGAAAAACATTCATTTGGCTTTGTTTTAACTTTCATATATTTTGATATTTCTGCTGAATGGTCATGTGCTTTTCAAGTTTTAAAGAAATGTAATACTCTACAGTGTATGTCGAATTGATTTCCAAAGATCAGTTGCATGTGTCATAGACTAAGACTTAAAGTTGGTTACTAGTTGCTAAGTAAAGCTATTTATATCACTCATCATTATATATGATGGCTGGATGTTTTATGTGATGTGGAAACTCTGATTGATTGCCTGCATGCTACTGTAGAATTTGACTCATGAGTATCAACAGCTATCTTCCTCTGGAATCCTGTCTCACCTCAACCCTCTTATAATAGATCTCTTCAAGAAACTCATTTTATAACAAACTCCAGATTGGGGCCAGACTCCCTGACTCCCTGGTCCTGAGAGGTTCACCCAAGGAGGGACTATCTGGCCCTCGTCTTAGATGGTGAGAAGTGCCCCTTGGCCGGGTGGCTCAAGTATGAGGCACCAGCTATTCCCTCCCCCTGGGTGGGTCTCCTCCCAGAAAGTGATCTTTTGTGTGCACCTGCCTGGCCATGCCCTATCTCTCTTTGCAATTGCTCTGCTCTGTGTGACTACCAAGCCCAAGACTCCATCCAATCAGCAAATACTGAAGCTCAGAGCAGATCCAGAGAGTAGGGGCCTCCAATGAGCTTTATGCCAAGTCAGGAAACAAGCAGATCAAAGCTCAAACTAAAGATTGGATGCAGCTCAGTGGGTAGAGCGCTTGCTTAGTACGTGTGGATCCCTGGGTTCCATTCCCAGCAACTAACAAACAAACAATTCAAAGGAGCCTAGCTCCAGACACTACCAAAATCCTGGTTCAGCCATCACAAAGGGACCTTTAATCATGTTCAAAAGCCCCTGTGTACTTCTAACTTTTCATTGAATAATAATAATAAATAATGGTTAACATTTAAAAAAAGAATGGTTGATCTGTTTCCTTTTCTTTATCTCTAAAGAGCATAAAAGAGGAAGCCAAGAAGATAGACAGAAGGATGAACCTTCTGATAACTCTAAGTAAACTTCTTCTACGGCTTTCTGGAGGCAGAGGGGCAGGAGAGCTCACTTCCCTCCCTTAGCTGGCCCCTAGGGATGGATAAAGCACTCCAGATTGATCCTATAAAGCATCCACTTGGTCTGAGCAGGTGCCAGACTATTCTTCAATATTGCTCACGTCTATATAGGCAGATGCATATGTGCATATGTGCTTCTGTGTGTCGTATCTAAATTATATGTCTTTATTAAGAAGCTGAAGAATAGCAATGCATTGGAAAAAATAACATCACACCACCCTGTATGGAGCAACCCACTTTCTTTCTTCAAGAGTCCACATGAATGTACGTAGCCTATCAGAACCATATTACTCTTGTACTTGAAACTCTCTAAGATTCAATCTAATCAAGTATGCAATTAGATCATAGAAAATCAGAAATGTTGATGACACATTTCATGTGTTGTGTATTTTCATTTCTGAAGTTTTTGACATTCCCCTAAATCCACTTTATTTTTCCCTTCTGAAAGTTCTATTATAAATGTCATGTTTGGGGAATTATTTTTCCTTTTATTTATTCTTTATTTTAATTCAATTAATAGAAATCATAATGTCAAATGTTACTCTATATTAAAAATAAAATGATTAATATTTTAATAATTCAATTTAATAATTAGTTATTTATATGCATGTATACATACAGATACATACACACGAGAGGACGAAAGTATCTAGGTCATTTTGTACATTTTGTAAAGTTTCTTTATGTCACTATTAAATTTATAATTCATATTTTAATGAATAAAATTTCTGCTAAGAAATTTTTTGTAATTTTTATTGCTCAAATGTCTGCATATATGAGCTTCCAGAAATTTGGGGTAGGTAGTCATACCCAAATGCCATATGAACCTAGTCATTTTTTAGTCTAATTTTCATGACCCTAGAAGCTGCAGGTAGAAGGAATTTTTAGAAACTCAGAGTTCTCTCCTTGCCTTAGTTACTTCAATGCCTTCTGGAATTATTTACTGAGGCTTTAAAGCCAAATCCAATGGATGACCGTTGATATTCTTAACATGATATGAATGCAATCGGTCTGTGTGGTAATATCCAGCAAGGTTTCAATTGCTTATTTTCTTTGATTTCCTTGTGCTTCTGAACCATTAGTAGTACCATAATTAAAATTTACTTTCCATTTTAATAATTCTATTAAATAATAATATTTATTAATAATTCTATTGCTAAAAATTCTATTGCTTTTGCCATCAATTGAAGAGTACCAGCTCATCTTTTAAAAGTATAAATTTAGAAATATACATAATTATTTTAAATTTGGACTTACATGGTTTCCCACTGTTATTCTCTCTCACTCTCTCTCTCTATCTGTGTATGTGAGAGAGAGAATAAGAAATTTTGCATGTCTATACTTGAATTTTACTAATTCTGGCTTGCTTCTGTGAGCATTCACATTTGGTGCCTCTGCAGAGCCTGTCCTCTCAAGATTATTGAATACCTAGCTAGCTCTTGCCAATATTTACCCTCATAGTAAACTTCCCATTAAAAAGAAATAAAACAAGGGAAAAAATGGACTCACATGTATAGTCATAGTATTGGGAGATTGCTTCTGACTTTGTTAGAAACCAATAGCTGAAAATCTGTCTGGCTGGAAGCATTTCAATGGAAAAGCAGACTGTGGAATTTCTGAACAAGTGTACAGCACCTGATGCTTGGTAGGTAACATTATGATTGTGGTAGGTGAGTATGCTACAAAGTGTGTATGTGTTTTGTAAGCAATTGGACAGTTCTTTCCAACTCTTCCAGACATATTGTCTTCACTGAGGTTTTGCAATTGAAATGATTTTTTTTTCAAGATAGGATGTCACCAGAGTCCAGTATCTTTTCTGCAGTCAGCTTGGAATGAATGTCTTCTCTAGGGTTTTGGATTTTGTATTATTGTGCATCTTAAGTTGTATTAACTTGGAATGCAAGAATTGGGAGAACTGAGAAATACATTGTTATCATTTCAAAATGATTTTGGAATTCTAAGGAAGCAAAAAAAAAAAAACAGTCTTACAAATTCCTATCCTCTCTTCAGTATGGTAAATGATACATTCTGAATTAATTCTGAGATTTCGCCTTTCTTTTCAGCTTTTAAGATTTGCATAGCAAAGTCTCTGAGGTACACAATAAGAGTCATTTCTGTATTTCTTTGCCAGATTTATTATGTAGGACCTTTGACCCAAGGTCTCAAGCACTTTCTTAGGTCTTCTCCTTGCCCAACTTTTTAAACAATTGATCACTTGAGATGTGATCTCAGAATCAGCCTAGTGTGGTCCCAACAGGCATTGTGGGCTGGCTTCTCATGTCAGAACTCTGGAAAACTACATGTCAGATCCATGAAAGCTAGCTCTCCGCAGAGAAAGACATCCGTCTATGTCTTATTGCAATTGATGCTCTCTTTGGGAATTTTGTTGTAAAATCGTGGCCATGAGAATCATAAAAAGATCTGCACGTGTACAAAAATGTGTGGTAGGTTGTTTTTTTTTTGCCCCCTTTTTATGTTCATCAAGAATAATATATTAACAGAAAATGCACATCGTGTGCCTTTCCTAATGCTCATGCTGAAAGCCACTCAAATATAGGGGACCTCTGATGTAGAAGAAAGAAAGCAGCCAGAAAAGTCAGTTGTCTGGGAAGAGGAGAGTGATGGCCAGTCCACAGCAGGTCTCCTCAGTGTAAATCCACTTTTCTGATGAGTAAGCTTTGCATGCTTCCTTGGGGGGAGGGTAAAGAAGAGCAGAAAACGCCTTAGTAAACTGTCAGCTCACACCTTTCTTTAATGAGTTTCCTAGAAGTTTATGCTTAAGCTACCCTGGTGACTCAGGTAGGGCTCCCTTCATCTCCAGCTGAGACTGTCAGAATAGGGAAAAAAGGGGGTCCATTTTCTGATGAATGAGAATAATAATTATGTACAGAAGAGAGTAAAAAGAGAAAGCAAAGAGCTTCTGTGTTACTTTAAACAAAGAGGAGTTAAGGCCTTATCTTAACTATGCATTGGCACCGCAATGCGAAATGGTCATGCAAAATTAATTTTTAATGTGTTCAATTTATATTAAAAATTTCTGCAAGTGTGTGAATTTTTTTTCCAAGGCTGGAGTGCTACTTCATTTACAATATTCCCTGAAGGTGTTTTTTTTTAAAGAGACTCTTAAACTGAAGCCATTTTAAGGGTTTTATGAGACATTATGTGAGCTTTCATATGCAAGTTAGTCGTTAAGTACCAGATATTATATTCTGTAATATGCTTAAGTGATATTAGAGGCTGTATATAGCCTGCAGTAATGGCTATTGCTGCTTTTTTAATTTATCAAGAAAATGTTGCTTAAATAAGGAGCAAATCAATGCTGGGTTGTACAAAATATAAATGTAAGGATGTAACAGTATTTTTTTATATACTTGCTTCTTCCAGCTTCACTGGAAGAAAAAAAACACAACCTACTTTCAAGACTTCTATTGACAGAAATTATAAGGAAAAAAATAAAATTAAATAGTATATTTCCAATTAGAGAGCTGCTAAGACTCCTCCGAATGGCATTGAACAATGGGTGCTCGTTGCTATTCAGTGCTTCTCGATGGGTATGAAGATGAATTTTATGCCCTTGATAATTGTTTTTTGTTTGCTTTCTGGCATTCAGACAAAGTAAAATCTCCTGCTTATATTTACACCAGTTAAGACTTTGACTATTCTGCCTGCAGAAGGAAATATTTGTATTAAGCTGGACTCATTGGTCAAGCTTTGAAAAACATAGATAAAGCCCCCTCCTGTTAAGTGAAATTAACTTAAAAAAATCAAGGCAGATATTTGTGGAATATCCTCTATCTCTGCAATCCTCTATTATTGGTTCAAAATACAGATAGTTGTATGCATAGTCAGAGTTTTAGCATGGTTCCAGATCGAAAATTTTTACTTGGCTTGAAAAAAAAACATTATTAGTTATATTGACAACCTGTCTATTATATCCAGAAACTTTTACAGTTGTGGATATGAGTTGGGCCCTAATATTAATCATTTCTGACAAAAATCTCAAAAATAGAAAATAAGCCTCAATAAAATAAGTTTGGCAATATGAAAGTCATTTAATTTACATAGTCTAAGCTTAAATTTTAGATATGCATTAGTCTAGGGAAATGTTGGCTTGCTTCAGCTTCTTCAACTTTGCATTCCAAAAAGTATGGCTTAAGGAAAATGTGTAGTTTTGCTATGGATCTAAACTACTTGGGGTCTACAGTCAAGTTGAAAGTGAAATTTTAACATGAACAACCCCAACAAAAAATTAGCTTCCTAACAACAGTGTAGAAAGAGTTGCAATTAATTATTTGGTAAACATTTCTCCACAGTGGATTTTATATTCATATATATATGAAAATTATATATATATATATATATATATATATATATATATATATATACATAAAATTTATATATATATGAAAATTATATATATATATACATAAAATTTATATTTATATATTTGATTTCCTAAAGAGTATATTAATATTCCAAATATAGTAAGGAAGTTTCAAACACTAAGCTTTCATTGACTCAGAATATGAACAAAGAAAGTTCAATTAGATTTTCTTTAAATTTTTCAAGAAAAATAATGAGAAAATAAAAATGTAAACCTGTCTATGAGTATTATAAATTCAATGTGTTTTTAGAACTTCTAAATGTCAAAAAAATTCTACTCATTATTATTCATTAATTGTCATATACATTCCACAACCATTACCATTCCTCAATTTATTATACTCATGGCATAAATATTCTGAGATTCTGAAAGTTTCTAAAATACCTTCAAAATCAACAATTGAGTACTAAATTTTAGGAATAATCAGTTAATGACCAGCATATTTTGGTTGAGTGATTATTACAGAATAATAATGGAAACTTTTTAAATCTTTACTTGTGTATTTGCACACATTTGTGTATACATGGGTGTGTGATGGCATTCTGCCACTGCAAATGAACGCCAGATGCTTCCAAGACTTTCTGTGTCCAGTTTACATGGGTGGCTTGGGAACTAAACCATAGCCAGCAGGCTTTACAAGCAAGCACCTTTAACCAATGAACCATCTTCCCAGCCCCCAAATATTTCATATAACAGATAATTATCAGATAATCATAATGCTTGTTTTTGTTACTTAACCCTTTGGCTAATGTTTTTCTGGCATTTCTGCTTTTATTTTTTGACCTGGGGATGGATCTCATTTTATTAACTAAGTATACTTCTCGTCATTATTACTAAAAGCGTTGTTTTTATATCAACACTGGCAAGTAGAGTTTTCTATTTGCAGCCCCTTCAAGCTGTAGAATTCCCTGGTCCTCCTGGGTCCCAGTCATTCCAGAGCTGTGTATTTAGAATGAAGACAATGTCCCATCGTAGCTCCCACCTTCCTTCCTCAGACCAGCTGCAGATCCCCTCTTCTCTCCCCACTTGGCAGTATGATTAAATACATTTAAAATCAAAATCAACTCTTCCACTCGCCTTTCCTGGCCCAGCTGCTGGCTCCCACCCGATCTTTCTTTTGGAGTCAGATTTAATACGAATATTTAAAACAAGAATCATTTTCTGTTCCTGTGTCCTAGCCCAGCAGCTGCACGAGACTCTCCCAGCCTCCATGCTCAGTCAATAACTCACCAAAATATTTCTCAGAAAAATAGGAAGTTTTTTTTTATTGTTGTTGTTCCTTCCCAAATTGCAAATGCTCTCATGATGCTCCATTTATACTGTTTTATTTTACAAGAATTGTGAAGATGATCTTGTCAGTAGATGTGTCAAATTGGATTTTTTTGTGGTAGTGGTTAAAGTCGTTTTATATTAATGAAGCTTGGTGTACAATGACATCTAGGGCCATCTGAAGCACTCATTCTTATTGAACCCTTCGTACACACACGGAGCGATGGATGAACCATTCAGGGGAATAAAATGAATAGAGCTTTGCTCCACAAGATCTTAAAATAAACATTTAAAGAAATAAGTAGAAATAAGCAAATAAAGTTGTTTTTTGGCAGACAGTTTATTTATTTAGCAACAGCAATGCAGTTGCTTACACTTTCTACAAATGTTTTATCTCTTTTTCTGTAGCACCTGTCCCTGAGTGAATAGAACCACATCTGTCTCATCTTGGCATAAGGAGCACACATCTACATCTGTGAGTGATGATTTCGTCTTTGAAGGGAACAGTGTATACTTTTGCACTCGTGCAGTCTGATGAAAAAAAAATGCACAATAGGTTTTGTGTCTTGCAGGAAGGATTCTAAATAGTTAGTAGAAAGTTGGAACTGGTACAAAAATAATGAGTTTGTAATTTAGGAACCCAATGAATGCTACCTATATCTCTGCATGCATGTTACCTCTGTAAACATGCACACACAACACACACATATATCTATATGCATATGTTATCAAAAATATTAGATAAAGATAAAAGTTCACTTAGTAGAAGGTCCAATTTGAAAAAGAACATTTTAAATACTTTAATATTTTACAAGATAATAGGATGGTAATGGTTTGCATATTGCCTATTTTCTGAGGAAAGTGGATTACTTTTAGTTAAGGAAGGATTCAAGATCTTAATTGGTGAGATTTAGATATACTGATTGTGATAATTTGGGGCATTTTGCATTTTGCACACTAAAATTTTAATACAAAAATCAATCTATGCAGAATCATCTAATAATTAATGTATTGCATGAAGATAGAGGGTGAATTTTCAAAACCATAATTGTAGAAACAAAGCAAATATACAATTCTAAAGATACTGAAAACAAAACAAAACAACAACAAAAAACTTCTTTCACCAAAACTTACACAAGTTGCTTTGGTCTCCAAAACCAGGGAGGCGGCTAACACACTTACTCTATTTCCTCTTCTGTGATGCCCTCCAATGCCTTGGTCCTGGTGCATTTCACTCCATTCTTCTGCCCATCATTTCCCATCTTTATTCTCAGTGAACCTTCAAACTGAGCTGCAGGTCCCACGGCCACCAGAAGAAGAAGAAGGAGAAGGAGAAGGAGAAGGAGAAGGAGAAGGAGAAGGAGAAGGAGAAGGAGAAGAAGAGAAAGAAAGAAGAAAGAAAGAAAGAAAGAAAGAAAGAAAGAAAGAAAGAAAGAAAGAAAGAAAGAAAGAAAGAAAGAAGGAAGGAAGGAAGGAATCCTGACCTCACTTCTGATCTCTTAGTTTCTTCCTAAAATTTCATCAGTGGATCCCTATTGCCCCCATGATAAAGCCCAAACCCAATCTGTTACTGTTATTTATGAGGGTCTATTAATTGTAGAATTGTCATTGTGAAACTCTGAATCATAGCTCCTCTTCCTCTGCCCATCACACCACCTTCTACCACGAAGGAATGTTCCCTTTGCCACTGCTGCCTCTCTCCTCTCTCTCTCTCTCTCTCTCTCTCTCTCTCTCTCTCTCTCTCTCTCTCTCTCTCTCTCTCTCTCCCCTCTGTACTTTTCCTTGCTTTTCCTTCTACACAGAACCCTTTATCACTTTATTCCTTTCCAGACAGATCCCCACTAAACAATAGCAAGTGGGGATTCCTGAAAAGGTAAAAAGCAAGTGATTGATGAAATTATGAACACAAACTTCATGGCCTTATCTTATTATTTTTCTGGTTGCTTGTTTATAGTATAGAGAACCCTGACTTCAGCACTGTGAAAATATTTTTAAAATGCTATCCCAAAACTAAGGAATACTCGTAAGAAAACTGAAGCAACTCAACAGAGTGCCATGTTTAGAAATAGGAACACAACCAAGGTGGAAGGAACTATTCCATTATTGTGCTATTTGGTGTGAAGGGAGAAAGTCATTTCTTTGACATATTATCCTTATACTATTATCTTGCATTACTTTGGCTGTCAAATAAAATAGCCAGATCTTTGTTTTAATCATACTGACATAATCATTTAAAACTTCCAAAGAGAATCCATTGGGTGATTTCGTAATCTCCCGAGTTTCCATTTCACAGTACTTCACAGATCTTGCATTTGTGCATCACAGCTTTATTCCTCCTGATTCTCTGAAGTCTATTTCTTTCTTTCTTGATCACTCCACAGTGAGAAGCAGGAACAGCTGCTCTCCACGGCTGTGTCTGTTCAGAAGACTCAAGTCCTGCATCTCACCTGCCTTTCCAACAGCACTGGTTTGAACAAGGGAAAACTGTGCTGTGAACTTAGCTAGCTTGTGTTATTGTTCCAAGGACACTCTGGTCCCAGGGGAGTTTGCTTCGTGGTCTTATTACCATCTCCTACCTTCCCTTGAGAACCTCCCAGCTGCTCTGCTGTCTCCCATCCTTTCCTTCAGGTGGATCTGCTTTGGTGGGGCTGCAATGCTGACCCCTGCCTGGCACCTTCCTCGGCATGTTTTATTTATTACTATTTTTTTTCCATCTGAAGGCGAGAAGAGCAAGCTGCATAATTTACCAGCACTTCCTGGGTGGTCACACCTTCCTCTTCTCTCCTATCTGGCCTAACCCTCTGCCATCTGTTCTCCTCGGCACCTCAGGCCGTCCTGTGCTTGAGTTGCACTGTGCTGTTACAGGCAGGAAAATGAGCTGTGATGGAAATCTGAAATTCTTTCTGCCTCTATAGTGTGTCCAATTTCCTGTGTTTGGTTGGTTTCAGCCAATTTGTATATGCACATTCATGTTTCCTTTTTCTGCGTTTTGTTCATTTTCTTTTTCCAAAGAATGGAATTTAAAAATAAAATCAAAGATGAAGGTCAACTAATATGTAATTTACTGATAGCACTCCAGACTTGGAGATGAACATATAGACAGCTGGTTTTGAAAAAAAAAGTCCATTTTATAACCAAGAGAGTAATAAGACTCATTTTTCTGTAGTGGAAAAAATAGATAAGTAAATTTTTTAAAGTATGCTATGCCCTTAGTTTCACTAGGCAGGTGAACTTGAATTTAAATATCTTTAAAACACACATTACAAATAATATGGATTAAAAGGACTTTTATTTACTGGATAACTTTCCTCTAATTTTAGAGCTGACTCCCATTTACAAATTGCTGAGATTTTCCATTTAATTCTTGCTGCTATGTTCAGAGTCAAGATTGTTATCTAGAAAAGAATCTGCACTAGAAGAGCCTCTAATGAACAATGAGGATTTAAAAGTTGGTACAGGGACCAAAGCCTGTTTCTTCCTGGTCAGCATAACTTTACTTCTGAGAAAGAAAGATGCTTGATTCCCATCAGCTCTGCACATGTGTAACCTCTAGTGATTTAGTGTCATGGGAACATTGATGAGCATATGCCTTGAAATATAGGATGAGCTTGTCAAAGTTTATTAAAGAAATCAAAACTGGAGTAGTCTCTTTAACTTCCATTGGTATCAGCCAATTTAGATAAGGAGTACACATTTAGAATAATTAACGTTAAAATTTGGATTGAATAAATAGCCAAGAAATAATTCGAAGTAATTCTTAATAATTCTGTTTTTTTTCTTTTGAGTTAAGCTGAAGTTATATCTTTAAAAAATTCTGAATATACCTTTTCAATAGTTGTCTCTAACAAGGTAGAGAGAGGATGAAAAACAGAAAATTTAAAAAGAATAATTAGGTGAGTATTATAAGAGAAAGCAAGAACATATCAAAAAGTTCTAAAAGTATGCAATTTCTTGTAGTTTCTTGTGAGGGTGATACAAGGATTCTCCTGATGACAAAGGTGCCTGCAGCACAACTGGGGAGAGTTTATATCCACATATGTCTCTAGAAGAGCATTTATAATGTAGCCAACTTACACCATTGTTTCAGACACAGCTAACTACATAGCATCTACTAGCAATTTGAATCCATGCCCACATTGACTCTTGGATTTACTAATTATAATGACTTTACTCTTGTCAGTGTTAGCATGGTTACCTGGAGTCCTCTGAATATAGGCAACTTTGCCAGTTGACTTAGTTTCTTTATATTTCAGTTTTCTCCCCTGTAAATGAAACATACTATCTCTACTTCCATGAAACCAGGAGTTAACAAACTATAGTGGCAACCCTTAAGACAATCCAGAGCCTATTTTAGAGTGAAGAAGGCTATGAAGAGAGAAATTAGAGTCTAAAGAGCTGGTCACTGTGGATGTCTTTGTTAGTCACTAGTTGTAGCTTTCTTCTTTGAAGGGTAACTGGAACCTGGTCAATAAGGTGTCAGGCAAATGAGAAGGGCTCATTGAGTGTCACTTTTCATTGCTTTGGTAAAATCTGTAAGAAAATGATACCCCTAGTTTTCTGAAGGGATTGTTCAGTGATGGATTCTTAATGAATATGTTTTCACATACCGTCTTTTAAAAATATTTTATTTATTTACTAGCAGAGAGAGGCAGAGAGAAGGGAGACAGAGAATGGAAATACTAGGGTTTCCAGCCACTACAGATGAACTCTAGGTGCATGGGCCACTTTGTGCATCTGGCTTGAGGTGAGAATTGAGGAACTGAATCTGGGTCATTAGGCTTTTCTGGCAAACACCTCAACTGCTGAGCCATCTCTCCAGGCCCACTTTTGTAAACACCACTTCATCAGCTTGTTGCATGATAAAATTAAAAATCACATTTGAAGACCATTAAAAGTTGTACTTTTGATAATCTTAATATTGCATGTTTTCTGACTCATCTAATGAGCAAAATAATTTTTAAATATTTTTAGTTTGACTTTAATATTAAAAAAGCTTTATTTTGGAAAAAGAATTCTGGAGATAAGCTTGCAAAAACATGTCAAAGATTCCTGGAAAAGAACTGGTTTGATTTCATTCTCTTTGCTTGTGTGCCTTATTTTTGTTTGCATTTCTGAAGACAGAATTTCAGTAACTAGATTTCTCTTTTTCTGAATAGGGGCTTCAATTTAGAAAGTGATGATTTTCCCAAGTGGAGGATAGTTTGATAGTTTTGTTTTGTCTTCAGAGAACATGGAATGCCAAATGCCATGCAAGTGCTGAAGAAGCCTGCACAAACTGAGGCTCATACAAGCAAAATTTTCTCCAGTTTTTCTATTAATTAGTTTAAAAACATTAAAATTCACCCTTGCTACCAGTCTGGGCAGTGACTCCTGGGGATATCAGCCAGTGTGTCCCTGAATGCCATGTTGAGGGGAACCCAACCAGCAAGAACAGATCAGTAGAACCCACTCAGATCAGGCTTTTTGAAATCAGGATTCAATCCAGCTGAACACCTGAGAATCCACCACAAGTTCCATCTTTCTCCCTCCACCCCTCCTCCTTCCTCTCTTTCTTGCTTTCTTGTAAATAAAGGAGGGAGACCAGCTGGGTTCAAGTTAAGAGGAATGACCTTACAAACAGACTTGATATGTTCAGGCAATAGAAGGAATTCTGAAGGCTATGGCTGGGTAGAAATGAAATAGGCCATGAATACCCACCAGATTCCTTGGTAAATAGGATTCCAGTCTTCTAGTCTTTTCTCTATACTCTATGTTCTAATGAAATTCTGCAGAATTTTGAAGCCCTCACTTGAAAGAATTATTACAAGTCTATGGACATGCTAGATTTATACTTAATACCAAAAGGCATACTTTTAAAAACACCAACTATGAAGGTTTTGGTTGCATACTGACCCACAGAAGGAAAGAGAAATGGATTATCTAAGTTTTCAATAAGATGGACAAAATCATCATCCCAATTTGCTCTGCACTGGAGCTGCATGTTCTGGAAGATATATCATGGTCAGTCTCTTAATGGACAAGATTCGGTGAAGGAAAAGCAAAATGAAGTTACAAAACATCTTAAAGGCAGAGATCACATCATTCAAAACAGGAAGCAAACAGACTTATGATGGTCTCATAATCATCACTTAGGGTTCCATCCCAAGGAACCTTGGTAACCATATTGGACAATGTAGTTCCCTTAATGACCCCCTACCTTTGAAATTACATGTCAGTATTACTCATAACACTGCTACCTCTGTCTCAATCCCCTACTCTCAAGCTACCTGCTGACACGTTTCTGAAGATTCAAGTCCCAGGTAAGAACTTCATTCCTTACAAAATCTGATTTATCCCTAACTTCATAATATATCTCATAAAAATATCTGAAGATAACTATTCTGATATTATGACATAGGTAGGCATTTCAGCTGATGAACATATAAAGGTAACTGTTATTATGACCTCTGCTGAATTCTGCATCTGAATTTTATATTCAGTGCCATCTACCTGGAATCTACCTTTGAATTACCTTGTAATTCTTAGTAGGGGTGTTTTATTGCTTAGAACATACAGGTTATTATAAACATGCTGACAGGGGAGCCAGAAGACATGTTAACCACGTCTCTGACTTGAGCTTTGATGCTTTAAAATAGGAATGTTGAACTAGTAATTTACACACTTATTTAGTAATATGGGATCATTTTTACAGACATTTCCAGGGAGAGGTTGGATTCATATTAAATGATGCAACAAAGAGAAATATTAATTAGAAAGCTTTCCTTGGAAACCTAAAATTTACCTTCAGGACAATCTTGGTCTTTTTCTATGGAAAATGTTTTCCTTTGGTTATGAATTTATTTTGTTGTAATAAGTATCCAAATTTTGAATTATAATCCAACTGTTAGATGTTAAAAATGGGTTGTTCTGTTTTTAAATAATCACATTTCATATCACTTCAAAGGAACCAATAAAAGCAAGGGAAGGGATATTTCTCTCCATATGAATATCTATGAAATGGCTAAGTTGGCCAATACACTTGGAAAATAATTGCTCACTTCTGCAGAATGTCCTCATGCTGCTACAGCATGGGCCTGGCAGCAGGCACTGTCTCAAAGGAGTCCACAAAGCTCATACCTTCTCAGAGCTGTTTCTAAGGATCATGTGTGCTCAGTGACACTAAGCAACGGGTGGTGTATCATTGCCTGCTCAAGATGCCTGTTCTATTATTTTATTGTGCTTCCTGTCTTTCCTCTTTCTGTGTTTCCCCTTTTCATCTGTCTTCTCTTCAGCTGCCTGACTCTCTGTTCCCTGCCTAGTTTTCCTCATCCTCATACCAGTCTATTGATGTTAAAATGTGGAGGCTTAGTAATAATTGTGTTTTATTGCTGTGACAGACCTCAGAGAAACAACTGAGAAAGAATCAAGATTTATTTTGGCTCACGGTATCTGAGCTTTTGGTCCATGCTCAGTCCTGTTCCATTGCTTTTAGGACTTCAGTGAGGCAGAAAATCAAGGCATCTGGAGTATGTGATGGTGGAGGCTGTTAACTTCATGGAAGCCAGGAAGCAAAGAAGAGTGGAGGGGATGGGGTCCAATCCTCCCTTCAAGAGCACACACACTCTCTTTTCTGTCTAAAAACTGAGGAATAAGAAAGGTCACAAATGATAAAGCAGTAAACATTTTTATATGGTTTTCCAAGAACGAAAGTAGGGGGTAATTCACAAATCGACTTCTAACCTTTGGGGATGGGGTGTTTATAGCAACAAGGTAAAAGCAGTGAGAGGAAGTGATAGATTGATGATAAAGGGGACTATTCATGTTTTCCTGTAAATGGGCAGAGATTTCCCAAATATCCTGGAGTTCAATTACTTGCTCCTTTTTTGCTTCTTTTCTGGTCATTTTCTTGGCAGTTAGGAACTGTCATATTCCCGGGGGTTGGTTGTCATTTAACATGCTGATGCAATTACAATGAGGTAAGAGTTTGTCTGGTAGACAGAGGTAGTAGCATCTTAGATCAACTTTCTTCAGCAAGCTTACCTGAAGAGAAAGTGCTGGTCACGAGTCCCCCTGTCTGCCATAGGTAAGTAAGATAAAGAGAGGGTGGAAATTCAGGTAGGTTAACTACAGAGCACAAAATTAGATTAGGGCAACAAAACTGTAAGAGATCTGAAAGAAGACAAACTTATTTTTTTCTTTTGCTTGCTTTTATTTTACAATATCTCCAATGTGACATGATAATCTATGAGTTTGAAAAATGTCAAAGTATATGACAAAGAAATGAACAAAAATCCTAAACATCTATTACTTTTTGGCTGTGTGCCAGAAACTGGGTTAGTCATTCTAAATGCATTACTGTGCTGAATTTTCATACCAAGTTGGTGAAGTAAACACTATCATTTTATTTATCAAATTAGAAATTATATATCCACCCTGATACTGATCTTTCTAAGTAGCAACCTGGGATATAAATTCAAGTCTAAAGCTCTCAAGTCCACAGGCTTCCAGGAAATGTACAAAGGAAAGAAAACAAAAGAAAATTATGGGAAATTCTGTGAAGTATATTATTTCATTATTTTTTAGTATAAGACTATTTAAAATTTCTAATACATGACACACTTTTTTTCTTATTTTTTAGTATAAGACTATTTAAAATTTCTAATATATGACACACTTTATGTTAAACAATTGATTGTTAATGTGATAGTGAATAAAACAAAATTTCTGACTTCTATAAGTTTACCTACTATAGGAGGAGGCAAGAATGTATCTAGGTAAATATACAGTTATAGTAACATTGAATCCAGATAGAGACTAGAAAAGCTGGGGTAGCATGTATTTGTTGGGAGGTGAAGGGGAACTATTTATATTAGGTGTCCTGAAGAAGTAAATTTAAAGCAATATGGTTGATTCTGATATGTGAAGGATGAAAACGAGCCAAATCTTGTCTAGAGCTGGAGAGCAAATAACCTAGAGAAAGTAATACAAAGTCAGATCGCAATATGTACAATGATTAAGGAAAGAGGTAAATTGGAAGGAATGTGATATTGGGGAATGCTGTGTGTTCTTTAACATACAAGTTGTTTATTCTATATGGAAAACTATTGGTAGATTTGATGTAGAAAAGTGATATATTTTCTGCACTAAAATGGAAATATATCAGATGTGTGAATACCTTTGTGCATCTAGTACTATTGGAAGTAAACATACACCTTACAGCTTCATGCTGTGACATGTTAAAGTGTTATAGAAGATTAATTAATTATTATTTCCTTTTTTCCCAAACAGGTTACTTAGTTTAAATATCACTATTTTCTCTTATCTGCATGACCGTGGGTAAGCAAGTTATGACATCTTAGATTACAAAATGGGTATTTAGTTCAAAATGGTATTGATGAGAAGGGGGAAAAACAACAAACCATTATACAGAGCATTGATACATAAGGATAAAAAGGAGACACTTAAAATAGATTGTCAGGATGAACATTAGAAAAATGTACAGAAACCAGATGAAAATCAATTTAGAGCAGCAGCACATTAGGTAACTGTTTTTAGCACCCAAATCACAATGATCCCATACTACAGAAATTAAGTGTAGTATTATCAAGAAAGAAGTTCTGATGCATTTAAAACACTATTTAACATTGCACATGAATAAGCCAATGGATAATAAACAAGAATACTTAAATATTTAAAAAAGAAGAAAAAGTATATGGTCAATGAGAGAAGCAGAAAAAGTCCAAAATATAGAATTTCCCTATACAGACAAAGTAGCGTATAGATTAATATCAGGAAATTGGCTTCCTGTAGAAAATCTGGTGTATAGTGGGTACACCGATGTATTTGTCAAAGTCATTGTATATTGAACAAATATTTGCATTTTAATGTATGTGAATTAGTATTTAATTTTTTTAAATACAAGCTAACATCTTGAGTGGAAAAACATGGCCCATATTTCAGTAAGTTGACCTTCTGCCACTCCTTAAGCTAAATATCCTGTCCTATATCCCTGTGGTCTGCTTTTCCTCAACTCTAAGTGCCTCTGAACAAAATATTTCTTTCCCCATATTATATCCAGCTCCCACACATAGCAATCTCTGCCCTGAAGTTTTTGCTTCTTTTTTCGTTTCTTTTTTTTAAAACACAACCCTCCCCCTTTTTATGCTTGTGTGTATCTAATGTGTTATGTGTGGGTAGTGGGGGGTACCGTGGGAGGTGTGCAGAATATATACCCCTGAAGCACCCATGCACTAGCCTGGGATGGGGTTGCTTGCCTGTCGGGGCCAGAAGAAAGCACTGAGTGTCCTCCTTCATTACACTTCTGTTCATTCTTTCTGGTAGAACAGAGTCTCTTACCGATTAGTAGAGTTTGCTGGTTTTCACAAGACAGATGGAGGTTTCAGGATGGGTGGCAATGCATAGCTGTTCACGTGAGTTCTGGAGACTCAAATTCAGGCACTTACAAGCCCCATCAGACCTTCATGCTGACCCATCTCTTCAGTCCTAGATCCTTTTTTTTTAAATTACTTTCCATTCATCTAAATCCTTGAGGAGCACAGCATGACGAGTCTGTAGCCAAGGATATTATAAAAAGATTACCTTGGAATTTACCATGAACAGTGCCATGATTTCTGTGGACTTGGATTACCATTCCCTAGACTAGAGTGGATTGTTGAGTTTGCAGTGAGGTGGCCCTCTCTTGCTTGCTCCTTTGTGTGTATGACTGGTCTCCGATCCAAGTTGAATTCCATTTGATCTCTGGCATAAACACCTCCAGTTTCAAGAACTGTAAATTCTCTCTGTTTCCAGACACCCTACTTATCACTAGCATAAACAGATATGCAGGATAGCCATCCTCACAAATGTCTTCCAGAAGTCCCGCACTTCTCCACAAGTTCCAAGAGAGCTGAAAGATACAGCCCTGGGTTTCTCTTTATTTCTATTACTTGTCTTCAAAAGTTCTTTCTCTCCATCATAAGATATTTCCTCATGCCAGTTTCCCATTCTGGTGGGAAAGACAAAATCTATGTTAAACTGATCCCTTTCCTCCATCAAAAAATATAAGTGCTACCCTAGATTTCAGAGCCAGTAAAACCACTGTAAAGTGTTTCATGCCATTCAAGCTGAAATCTTTGATCTTCATCTTGCAGTAGTACTTTTCTAATTTGGAAATTCATCGAGTTTTGAGAGTTTGATGGACCTGTAAATACAGACTTTTAACCTGGGACAAACTGTGTAGAAGGAAAGTTTAGGCAGAAAGCACATAATTGATACACACAAACAACAGAGACTCACTAGGAGAGTTTTTATGAGAAACGTTCCCACCTTCCAAATCTGGTACATTTTAGTATCTACCCCTGAAATATGAATATAGAGCATCTTATTAAGTGCATACCCTGCCTGGGGGTCTTGCTTGTGTCTCTTTCATCCCTCACTTGCCCCAGGATGCCCCTGTTTCTCTCTGTAATTCAAGTGGGGGGGTGTCTCCTTTGCCACTTTTCTCTTTGCTTCTTCAGTCTCTCATTGTCCCCTATCTTTAACCTGACTGTGGGGGGCTTACAAATAGACTATTCCTTTTTATGTCTCTATATCTTACCTCTGGCTATTTCCCCATGGAAACCCCACAACCAGGGAATTGACTCCATTCAGATCAAAGCAGTTAATTGTAACCTCCTTGGAGACTTTGCTTTCTCCTGCCTGTGCTTCCCTTTGTTGAGAACTTTATATTATTGCATGTATCAAGTTCTCTTTTAATTACTAGATAATAAACTTCCTAAGAAATGATTATATTTTATATGTATGTTACTTGGAATTTTTAGCCCAGTTTCTGACCCCTTGTAAGCATTCAATAAATATTTGATGATTATTCAACTATTTTAAGAAGTAACCAAACTTTCTTCATAGTAAATTGTGTGTGTGTCTGCTTCATTTTTATTTTATTTAGATTTAAGTTTTATTGATTTGTTTCTACACATATAGTGTGTGAATCTATAAACAAATGTTACTGCAGGATGTTACAAAAAGTAGTAGCACATGAGGGTGTTTTGTCTGGAATTGAACATTTTTGTGTTTTTTAAACTATTATTCATGCAATAGATTATGCAGCAATGATCCACATTGTACAAACCTAATATGGTAACAACTAGCTTTCTCTCAGGAAACTAAGTAGACTAGTAGCTAATGCTCTGTTAAAAATGTGATTTTATTTAACCAGTTGATTGTGCAGAGATAATAAGCCCTTTTATCATAATGAGGATAGTAGGTAGGTTAAGGTTAGTGTCAAAATTAAAGTCTAAAATCTGCACCTAGATTATGAATTTCTTGCTTGTGAGAAATTTCCTCACTGGGACTCTTCCAGTAGCACTTCTCTGCAGCTTCATAGAACTTTCTCAACTGTTTTATTTGTTCCTTCTCCATACCTCTTCCCTGGTGCATAGAGGCACTTCTTTCTGTTTTCTGCCTTATCAGGCATGCATCTATATCTGTGAGGAAAACTTCAGTTCCTTTGCTCAAAACCTGTATCTGATTGTGGTAATAAGGCTCTGCTTCCTCAGTTGAAAGCATACATCAGACAAGACCAATTACTTCAAATGACTCACAGTAACAGGCCAAGTTATATTTGTCTTTTCAAAGCCTTTGAACTTCTACCGCTTCAAAGGTGTACTATAATGTGGTTAAGAAGCAAATGTCTAAAATTGCCAAATTATCAGTTTTCAAGTTTTGATATTTGTTATATTGCATAAAGAGACAAAGAAAGTCAGTGAGGTTACCTACCCAGCAGAAGAGAGAGAGAGAGAGAGAGAGAGAGAGAGAGAGAGAGAGAGAGAGAGAGAGAGAGAGAGAGAGAGAGAGAGAGAATAACAAGGGAGAAGGGAAGAAGATGCAAGATAGATTATAAAAAGTAACTATGGGGCTGGAGAGATGCCTCAGCGGATAAGGCACTTGCCTCCAGTGCCTAAGGCCCTGGGTTCAATTCCCCATGACCCACATAAGCCAGACCCACAAGGAGGTGACCCTGCCTGGTGTTCTCTCTCTCTCTCTCTCTCTCTCTCTCTCTCTCTCTCTGCTAGAAGAATAAATAAAATATTTTTAAAAAATAACAGCAGAATTTAAAAAAAATAACTATGGCATGGGTAGAATTGGTGGTTAGGATACCTGTTCTTAAGTAAAAGGGAAAAATATTTCAATTAACTCTTGCTATAATTAGCAAACTATGTTAAACAGTGTTTCTGTTCTTATTCTGAAAATCACTAGATGCATTACTCTGAGTAATTCATATTATTTTCATAATGGAAGCTTCTGTCCAAAGTACTGCCTTATACTACAGACTCTGCCAGTCAAAGCTCACAATTTCTTTCCAGCTTTGAGGGAAGTCCTGTGACTTGAGTTTTTAACCCTATCTCTTCTTATCCCTTCTCCATGAGTAACTTTGCAGTGACTTTCTGCAGAGGAGGTTTACTTATGTCATTCACATCTCTACATTTTTAATGGCATGAGACTATATATTGAATTCTAGGTCAGCCCGGGCTGGAACAAATACTTACCTCAGGAAAACAAAAATAAAGCTTGAGTGTAAGGGGAAAACTCCCCAGCTGCTTTCCATAATCCAGACCACACTCACCAATGCACAGTTTCACCTAGTTAAAATACAGAGAACTCTACAGAATCTGTTGTGCACAGTTTTGCTTCAAAATACCTTTGTTGATTTTCTTGGGGTGTCATGCCTTTTAAAATCAAGAGCAATAAAATTCTCATCCCTTGGAAACATACCCATTCTCTGGAATAAATGAGCATCTTTAATGATGACATTCACATGTTATAAACACCTAGCAATCAGTTCCTATTCCACCACCAATCGTTAGAAATTCAGATCAAAAGAAGCACTTTAAGGGATTTAGTTCAAGCTTTACAGAGGACAAGTTTAGTGAGACATAGGTGGGTTTTGCAAGTACAAGGTCAATTAACAAGGGGTTTGGGATACACCTATAAAGATGATGCCTTTTGCAATGAGACAAAAGTGCATTCAGTTTCCAACACTTCTACTCTGATACTACTCAGCATGCCTTTTTAAAATGATTATCTCTTGCATTTCTATGTGCATGTGTGTATGTATGCATATGCATGCCATGGTACCTATTGGAAGGTCAGAGAACAACTTTCAGGTCAATTTTGTCTTTCCCCCTCATATGAGCCAAGGGTTTTTTTTTCTCTCTCTCTGCATATTGCTTTGTAGTTTTTGTTACTTGCTCTGCATGCTGAGAGCTTCTGAGACATTCTGTCCTCGCCTACTATCTCACATCAGCATCCTGGAATTAGAAAATACATCCATGGCTTCTAGCTTTTTATGTGGGGTCTGAGGATTGAACTCAGGTACTCTAATATGAAAGGACTGCTTTCTCCACTTAGTCATCTGAGATTCTTCAATCCTAAAGGGATAATTTGATCATATTTGTAAATGAGATATTAATTGTAAAGCAATTAACATGATGGATGGCTTGTAGAAAACTCTTGATAAATGGTACCTTCAAAGTCTGTTCAATATCACATGGCTTGTAAATACATAGGTGGCATCTTAATTTGTTGGGCAAATGATGACAAGAGTCAAATGTTCATGCTCAGATTTAAGTATAGCTCAGACCTTGTAAATAAAGCTGCGGAGTCAAGTTTTATCTTGTCTACTTGGTGTTACTCAGCTCCTGTACAGGAAATGGAGCATATTTAATATTGATGACCCTGTATGTGTCATTTAATCGTCTCTATTGATTGGATTTCATCAGAGTGTGGGGCTTGGACAGAGCTTTGATTAGATGGTAAGGATTCTTTGCCGTTTTCTTTTACTCGACACCATATCAATGTACCTTCTGGTGTGATATCATTTTCACAATCAATATCTGAAAAAAAGCTTTACTCACAGGCCTCCAGGCAAAGAGAGAAGGCATCGCCTCTGAGTCCACTTATATACACAGTTTAAACCTCACCAATTGAAAAAGGTTTATTGCATGTTTTAAAACAGTATAGAGGGTGAGAAAAGACCTGAAAGAGTCTCCATAGATTTCTTGTGTAATTTGCACATCATTTTTTATTTAAAAGTGTCAAAATTTCTCTTTTAATGTTGGTTGACATTTGAGAATGGATCATTTTTATCAGTGAATTTTTCAGTTGCAATCTACTGTTTTTCCCCCTAGATGTAATAATAGTCTATAAATATATTATTTGGGAAAATTGATATCTTAGATGGACCATTCTTGTCCAAATTCAATTTGCATGGATTTTGCTGCTATGAAATATCCACTGGACCTGCCTGACTAATTTCCCACTGAGACAAAATTTATTGTTCTATTTGTCATAGATTTTTTTTTTTTAACCAAGAATCCAGAGAGCTCAGGCTCCAGATTTAAATACCCCAAACAAAGTAGCATCAAGCACAAATGGTGTCTATTTTAGCTTTCTTGAGTTTGTTGAAAAATGAAGGGCCTGGTATAAAATATACTTATCTCTTCTGTGAAACCAGAAATACTGACAGGAGACCATCCCTGGGATCTTCCATTGAAGCTCCTGCCAGTAGGTGAGGCAATTCCAGTAAAGTAAGTTTATTTTAAGAAGGAAAATCATGAGGTTTGAAGTAATATGTAGTCCATTAGGTAAAATGTAACTCCTCAATAAAACAAGTTATCTGTAATCAAGATACTGAGTGTTATGTCCTGAGATGGAAGCTTTCTGCCCTAAAATAGTGATAAATGGATCAAGAACTTCAAATCCATTCTTGACACATATATTCTTGTTTGGCAATAACTCTTACTTATAATAACTACATCATCTTTTATGATGATTCTTTAGTCCTTGAATAAGGACTTCCTTTTTTCTTGTGTTCGTCAGAATAATGCTTGGCAAACTCAGGGCCATGAGCCCATGGAACACAGACACACCCAAGTGTTTATTGTCTATGGTTATTTCTCACTTTAAGGAATGAGAGAGCCAGTGTGACAGGAAACACACGGCTGACTCTTGCTATTTAGCCCTTTACAGAAAATTTATACTTCTTTGTTTCTGGAAGTTTTCACTGAGAAAGAACAAGTTTTAAATTCAGGATGTTGGAGATGAACTCAGTTCCTCTGTAAAGTATGCTTTAGTGAGTGATAAGCCACACACTGTCTTCATAACTTCTGTCTTATATACCTGAAGTTATGCATAATTGAGTGCCCTTTTGAGATATTAAGTTTCAGAAAGTACAGTTCTACAAATTCAGTTAAAAAATTCTCCAGTAACATCAAAGTCTTTCTTGATGACTTCTATAAATATAAACAATATACCATCATCATGATCCCCTCCCATCACCTTCCCTTTATCCCCTTCCAAATCACCCATTCAACAACCCCTTATTCTTTCCAAATAGCCTCTCTTCAATTTTGATCTTATCATTATGTTTATGTTCATATATTAACACCACTCTCACTTTTGGTTAGAGAAGCTTTTCTGGCGGTAGAAACCACTGGTTGACTCAAAACTCAGCAAAATGTTGAGAAGTGACAGTGGCCTATTCATACTAAATAATACATCTCTATCACACCCTGGCACATCAATACACACACACACACACACACACACACACACACACACACACACAAATTCAACAAACAAACCTGTTTTGACTTTTCTGCCTGTATGAAGTTAATAAACTATGTATTGGCTTTACAAAATGACAAATGCATATCTATATGTCTCTATCTAGATCTATCTAAAGATAGAGACAGATATAGATGGATATAGATATATGTGGTTTTTTTCAAGAAAGAGTCTCAGTCTAGTCCAGACTCTCCTAGAATTTTCTATGTAGTCTCAGGGTGGCCTTGAACTCACAATGATCCCCCTACGTCTGCCTCCCGAGTGATGGGATTAAAGGTGTAGGCTTAGTATATGTTTCAATATACACTTTTGGTCTTTTAATTTTGTTTTTCAAAATACCTACACAGACATATCTGCTTAAAACAAATGCTATTTTTCCAAAAGATGTTTAGTAGATTCTGATTATGATATTCTATTAGGCCTGGATGTTGTCTATATTTTGTAAGATAGGATTTTGTAGGATACCATCTATAAATTAATATGTAGCATAATCATTTCAACAAAACTGTATAAGGTTTCTGTGGATTTAGATCCAATGAACCATGGATAAAGATTATGGCTAATATCAGATGTTAACTTGATAAAATTTAGAATTTCCATGAAAACAAATCCCTGGGCATGTCTTTGAAAGAATTAAAGAGGTAGAAAGACCCACCCTAAGTGTGGTGTCATTATTCCTTGGGCTTGGGTGTAAACTGGATATAAAACAGAAGACCAGCTGAGTGTGAGATTATACTGCTGTCTGCTTCCTCACTACGGATGCTATGTGGCCAGCTGCCTCAAGCCTCTGCCCCGACCATTACCCTGCCATGAAGGACTGTATCATCTTGAAGAGAGAGCGGAAAGAAATCCTTGCTTTAAGCTGCTTTTATCAGGTACTTGTCACAGATACTTGTCACTAGAATAGTACAATAATTATAGCTCTTTATCTGAAGCAGAGATTCTCAAACAGTACCTTCGCAAACTGTTTTCAACCACCATTGGAGGAGATCTTATTAGGTGCTAAGTGTTGTAGGTGTGACGTTTCTTCTATCTTCATGATTTCCGAGATGGAACAGAGCTTGCACATGAGAAACAAGTACTCCACTATTGAGCAGTATGGGGGATATGTAAAGCTTTTACTTCTACACTGGAAGGACTAAAGCTGAGGTGAATAGAGCTCAGAAATGAGTCAGCTAGGAAGGGACAGGCAGGAGCATGCAGGTCTATGGTTCCAGCCTCTTTTCTTTTTTTACTGAAGGTAGATCCTTGCAGCAGGAGCACTTGACCTGGTACTTCAAGACCTGCTGGAGAGGACAGGGGAGGAAAACTCTCAGATCAGCCCTATCAACTTTCAGTGTCTACACTATTAGTTTATCATCTCTGTGACAATTACCTGGAAGAAATAATTGAAAAGGAAAATAGGGAGGGGCTGTAGAGATTGCTCAGTGGTTAAGGCGTTTGCCTGTAGAGCAGAAGGAAGCAAGTTCAATTCCCCACTACTCACAGAAAGCCAGATGCACAAGGTGGCACATGTGTCGGGAGTTTGTTTGCAGTTTGTTTGCTGGAGGCCCTGGAACACTCATTCTCATTCCCACTCTCTCTCTCTTTCACATTCTCTCAAATAATAAATAAATAAATAAATAATTTTTTTTAGGTTTTGTAAGCTAACAACTTTATCTTTTCCCCTTTCTTTTCCATAATTAGATACATTGAGTAAGCAAATAATGAGTTGGTGTCCCCAGTTCCCCAATTCCCCCATTCTGTGTCCCCAATCAGCTGGGTATCCCTCTCCGTGGGCAGTCTGGATCAGTCCATGGGGTAGGAGGTCATGGACAGCCTAGGAGTCAACCGGGTTCCACACTCCCCTTTGTATGTTGTTACTGAGGGGGGCCATGTCTCTGGATATTTTCCCCCATCATGTCTCTTACAATCTTTCTGCCCCCTCTTCTGCTCAGTTCCCTGAGTCATGGTGGGTGAGTATTAAGCTGCTTTATTGTTGGTCTTAGGGGGTCTCTGTACTTCTGCTTTAGGTTATATTGAAGATGGTTGGTGTCTCACTGGCTTATCCTGATTGGCTGTGTTTATAGGTCTCTTGCTTATCCCACCACTCTGCAGGGTTTCCTGTGGATCCTCTACAATAGGTCTGGGGTGGTTTATCTCTTGCCAGAATGTCTGCTATCAGCCTGGTGGCTCCTTTGTAGGAGGATCCACATGAAACCACATGAGAGAGAGTCATAGCTCTCTCACTGTCTTCTGAAAAATACAAACAGAATCTCCATTGGAAAGTGAGATCAGTATAGGTTAACTGAGATACACATTTCTGAATTGGCTAGATTCTATTGTTAGTAGCCTCTTTGTAAATCACTTATAAAGTACATTTCTCTTTGGGATCCCAAGATTTTGGTTCCCAGTACATTTCACCCTGAGTCCTCAGTTCCAGTTTTTTTTTTAAAAAGGGTGGAAATTTTACTTTTTTTTCTCATGGATTCAGAGGTGTAAGCCAAGGCTGAATGGCTGCTTTATTTCTGAGGCAAAGCAGAATGTCTTTGTCCTGAGCATGTGGTAGCTTCTGGAAGCTTTAGGGAGAGAAAAAAGTGCTAAGCATAGAATATGCACTGAGGGCATGCCCCTTAGTAAACTACTTCTTTCTAGTAGCTTGTTGGAAGAAATCCATACCCATTTCCTTGCTGTGTAAGGTGACTTTGAGAAACAGAGAGAGAGAGGTAGGGAGGGAGAGAATGTGTGTGTATGTGACAGAGAGAGAGTGTCTGGATTAGTTTTCTGAAGCTTTATTCTGATTAGATCCACCCCTCACCCCCCTCCCAGCACATCAACTTCTGAAAACAAGGAAGGAAGTTCAGATGCTTACTTCCCTCAACAAAGTTATCTCCTCGCTATATCTTCTGCAATTATTTTTTTCTATGGAGGGAGAACAGTATCGTTCGTAATTTAAGAGGTTGAAACCTGACTACAGAAATAGCAATTTTAAATCTGCAAGCTACCATGATGTCAGTCTCTAGTCTTCTTTAAAGATAACGGTCTCAATGAATTATTTCCTTAGGCATATAAAAATAATAACTTTCACCACATACCACATGGTAATGATGGATATTTCTTAGGAAAACTTACTTCTATGTTAGTTGTGCAGTGTCATTTGCCAGAATGTTTTATATAAATAGAAAGTCCACGCAATATATGAAAGAGACTCCAAAAGTGGGTCCCACTCTTGAATTCTCATAGAGAACATCAGTGGTAGCGGTGGTGGTTCAATATGACCTTCCTTATTTCTGAAACTGTGACAAGCTGAGGCAAATATAGAATCACTTGTGCTCAACTGCATAGAATCTAGGCTGAGCCTACCACTGGAAAGGGCAAAGCTTTTGTCCCTTCATATTTACCTTCTGAGAGGAAGGGGACAGGTATCTCTGCTGCATCTCAAGGTAGTAGGCACATCATACAGCCATACACAACAAAGACAAGAACAGGACAATTCAACCAGAGTCAAAGTACTCAAGAGACCTGTTCTGAATACAGGTGATGCAGCATCTTCTAAAAAGTGACTGGGAACATTTTAAGGGATAAGTAATTAATGCAATAGCATACTGAAACTCAAACCCATCCTCATTTGTACATCTATCAAATGTATCACCATTTTTGGAGGACAATGGTGATTCACATATCGAAAATGCAAATGAAAGCTGAGCATATATTCCTTCATTTCCTGTCACTTAGCTTTTGCCCCTGAGTTTCTTCATTCTTGTTTACCATTTGGACTTTTCCAACTTTATCTGCAGTTGAAAATATCCTGCCTTAGAGTCCAGGTTAACTAACTAGCCACGAAGTCAGAGAACCTGCTGTAATGTGCCCAGTTACAAATTTTGTTATTGATTTCTCTTTGAAGAATTTTGACTTTACCTTTCTTGATGGTTTATTGCACTGCCAGCTTAAACTATGGCTACTTTTGCAGGCATCTGCAGTAGCATCTTTTGTGACTTTACATCTCTGAGACTTCTGTTTATGTGTTTGTATTTGCATAAAAACAATCAACAAACTCAAATCTTATGGGGAGCCAAGTATATTAATCTTATACAGGAGTAGGTCCCAAATTGGGACATAGTTTGTGAGTTTACCTTATAGGAAGGACCATAGATAGCTTCTTTATTGGTGTCTGATAGCAAACTCATAACTGTAAACACAAGGACATTCAATACTTGGTGCAGAGGTCAAGGACTGTCTGGATTGTAGAATGAACATGCTTCTTAGAGGAAGATACTCTTTGGATAAAAGATTCATTGAATTTGCTTACCCATATATTACAAGTTCACTGTCCCCTCAGTTGCTGTTACCGTAAACTTTGGTGTTATGCACTACCATAATGGTTGATTTCAGATGTTGGTACTCCACTTTTCATCTGCTTTCTGAGTGTCATTCAGAGCAGAGATCTGGCACACAGTAGTGTCTCAACAAACATTGATCAAATAAATGGCCAACTAGTATACATGCTTCATATGTAAGCTTTGAAGATTTGAGGATTTTCCTCCCCATAATCTGCATTTTGACTGAAAGGAGAGGAGATTAACATGTGATGAACAATCCACTTAGTTATTTTTCTTATAGAAGCAAATTGCCTATTCAAAAAATACATATTTGTAGTTTTAAAAAACCTGAGTTCGATGACTTTATTATCTAATAAAAATGACTTATGTTGAAGACACCAAAGGACAGAAAATTTAAATGCAAAATTAAGTATTTTAACTAAAATTAATTATTGGAGAAATATGCAAGTGGAATCTCTTTATCTGCAATGGAAATGGGCTAAGGCATGACTTTGATCTTTGCTGATGAGCTGAAGAAAAATATGGACTATGCAGTGTGTTGCGAACAATAATCCTGTGTTGGCGCTGGCAGGCAAGGTAGGATTTGCCTGCTTCTTTGAACGTTAGTTCATATCTTTCATGTTCATTATACTGTAGACCATTAAGCTCTTTTATGGACAAGAGAGAAGTTCAAGTACAGCACAAGTTGCCAAAAGGATTACAGAGTTCATTTTGATTGATCAATAATTAACTGTACCTTGTGAAATTACAGGCTTGACTAACTGCAGAACGTATTTGTAGTTAACAACTCAGGCTGCCAGAAAGAACAGAGAAGACAGAAGAAAAACCTATGGAAACCAAAACATCTGTCTCCTTCGGGCTCCAAGAGTTGGTACCCAGTATCTCATTCTTTCCTTCTCTATAGAAAGTACAAAGAGCATACAACAATTTTCAATTGATATGGGACAGCACAGAAGATGTTTGCTTATAATTATTTGTAGCAGTTTTTTTGAAGTTCAGGGATAAAACATTTCAAATTACCCATCAAGAGCTTGGAACTCATAGCCCTCTCTAATAGGGATTTAGCTGAACAACAAATAGCATACAAGATACAGATGAAAGGAAGGAATGTGAAGAGATTATTACCATAAAAAAGCAAATGAGTATTTGATGGAATTACAACAATACAGAGTCAGAGAGAGATAGGAAAATAATGCTAATTGGTAAACACATAGCTGTGTAGCATTGATTTGAATCATGTCATTACTGTGAAATGAATATTACTTGCCATTTTTTCTCAAATAAGTGTCAAGAAAAGACACAAACACACACACACACACACACACACACACACACACACACACACACTATGCTGGCACACTGAAGTATTTCAATAGTTCTTTTAGAGACGATGCCCACATTTGACCATTGATAATTCTAGCTTTTAAAATATTTGGAGGAAGCACCCTTGAATTATAGTTGGTAACTTTAGTTGAGCCAGAAGACACAGTGATTTCAATGCACTCATATTTCTAAACAGAAGGTGCTTAATCTGGACTGTCTTAAATGTTAAATCGTGAGACTGGTTTTCTCTATACCACCGCCTATAATTCCTCTACATCCTTTCTCTCCTTTGTTAGTACAAAGAAAAGTGAAATTATCACTAGGTAATGACAATTCTAACACACATGTTCATTAAAAATGTGCACTTTGAAGAGTTTACAGCCCTGGGCGGTCTAAGAATGGAAGGCAAAATGGCTTGCAAGCTACAGAGATCTGTGTTCTCTTTCTGACAAAATACTTCAGACCAGGGATTGAAGTGGATTTAAATATTAGGTTACCTCAATGAAATGGCAAGATAGGACTTCTAAACATCTCCCTCCTCTTGTCCCAAACTTTAAGAACCCATCATTGCTTACCCTGCTTGGCTAGAATGCTAAAGAGTAAAGAAAGAGCTTAGTGGTCCATTCTGTCCTCTGGTTGGCTTCCACAGTGTCTTCAGAGGAGGGCAAGGGGCTGCCAAAGACTAGGCAGATAAGTCCTTCTAGTTCCTGTGCAATTCTTTTAAAAACCTTTGTATTATAAGCCCTAGTTTACATTGCCTCCCTTTCTAGTCTGCTATAGGAAGCATATTTGCTGGAATATTCAAGCTTCTACCTGGTGATGCTATACTTTCTGTGGATTTACACAATCAAAGTGGCAGTTTAGAAGATGAACCATGAACACATCAGCTAGGGCCCAGGTGAAACCACAGAGGAAGTGGAGAGATGAGCAGGAGACAACTGGAGAAGAAGACAGACTCCGTGGATGCTCAAAACATCCCAATACAAAAATCTAGAAGCTGATAAAACCTCAACACTAAAGCAGACTTTAAATTAACCCACCATGGCTCAGGGAACTTTGTGGAAGAGGTGGTGGAAAGACTGTAAGAGTCATGGTGGGGGGAATATGCAGAGGCATCTCCTCCCTCCCAATGACTGACTTCTGCTTATACAACACATAAATCTCCATTCCACGGAGCACCCAGCCATCCCTCTGAGGGCCTGCAGGGGAATGGGGGCAGGGAGGAGGGAAATAAGGTACCAACAGCTGATGTGTGCATACCAAGTTTCTACTTGATAATAAAATTATAATGCAAAAAGAAAGGCACAAACTTATAAATTAAAATAGATGTGTCAGTAATATGACATAAATCCATGTTAACTCTCCAAATCTGCATTTGTGGTCCCTTCCTGTTTCTTTGGGTGTGGGTGAGAAAATGGGCTGTGGTATTGGATTATCCTACATGAACTTAGATTTTCAGAGTATCCTACAGGTCAAGAAATCCATGTGCAGGGATTCTGGTTTCTTTTTGGATAGAGTCAATTTAAAGGGAGAGGGAAAGACCAGAACCGAGGGAAAGAGGAGAGTGGTATCTAGTCACCCTTGATTCATAGTTCTTCTGAATTTGAGAATAAGAAAAATATTTCAGTTTTATACTGATTTTCTTATGGCTTTTGGATGTTATTTATTTATATTACACTAAATAAATACCACAATAAAGTTTTTTGTTCATGATGATTTAAAGTAAAGTAAATGTTTTATGACCGGAATTTAAAGTTGCATTTGTGACTGCAAATAATTCTTAGAAATGAATATTTCCCTGTTTTGCTTTCTACTGAACAAATATGCAGCATGTTACTTTAAAAATGAAATAAAGCTTGTGTTATCGTGACAGTCAATAACACGGCAGCATAATAATCAATTGCTATTTGCAGCCGCAGGACTAGCAGTGGGGGCAGATCAGTGGAAATTACTGTCACTGTATGCTTTCATGTATGGAGCCAGCCCATAGAACCCAAGACAAATGACGCCCAGCACCATCTACGAGACAGTACTTAGTCATACCTGTACGGCAGTAAGGCAGTGGGTACCCACATCAAGTAGAGCAGGGGAATGGATATAAATCTAAAACATTGAAGGGAAGGAAAAATAAATTAATTCAGCTATGACTTCTGTTCCCAAGATTTAAAGTTAAATGCTCATACTTTTTTCTATGAGCTGGAAATAGGTGGATTACAGGTCCCTGGGGACCTACAAAAAGGTTAGATGGCTTTTTAGTGGACACCAGAGAAGTCTGTGCTGTACTTTACTCCCTTGCTGCTCAGAAATGATTTCAAGACCAGGTATTGAGTGGAAATCACTCCTGCAGGCCAATCCTCATGACAGATTGAAATGATGATTTGTTTCACATACAAAGAGGAAACATCAAAAACGGGGAAGGAACCATGTTTTATTGGCAGCATTGATCATTGGACTATTTTAAAAGTCTTTTTTATTCCATATCTACATTTAATACAAATGATCTCTTTGGGAAACCTTTAAATGTTTTCATAAACCAAGCAGATAATTTTGAAGCCAGTCTTGTTGACTTTCCCTTCATTGAATGTTGGATGAATCAGGCCAGGTTCCTTTTCTTTGGCAGATGGTTAACTGGAAAGAGAGAGAACTGGCTTCCTCATTGAAATTCACACATGCTTATATTTGCAGGAATCAAGTTGAGCACAAATTGATGGCATGTTGACCCACCTCTTTCTGCACCCTCTCCAAGTAGCAAATTAAATCTGCAGAAAAGTGTATGAATTTATTCAGAAGCAAGTCTTCAAATTCTACCTTGAACAGGTTCAGGGTTGGGTCCTGATTTACTGCAGCATGTGGAAAGTGAATCTGTGGAGGCCCCTGCTCAAAAGCTGCTAAGACTTTCATGATGGCAACAGAATTTTAAACTAAGCCTGGGGCCTTTCTAAGTGTGTGGCCCTTAGAGGCTACACAGCTCATATATACATGAAGCCATCTCTCAATAGGATAATTTATCTTCCTTCTTTTCAACCTCACAGCTAACACTTAGTTTGGCTTATGTTACTTAATCAACCCTTGACAAATTGATTTCTAAAACAAGGTTTACAGATTGATAGCCTTTAGGGCAAAGTTGGCCCAGAGACATACTTTTTTTTTTCTTTTTAACTTGATAGGTGACACTTAGCGGGTCAAAAATGAATGACAGCTAAACCCTCTTATGACTCATTCTCCTCCAGGTTTTCATAGTCTCTGGTATTTCCTATTGTTTTCTAATAAGCTATTTCACCCCTTCCATTTCCAGCTAAGCCCCATTTACTCTTAATTTTCTCACCCCCCCCAAAACAAATTTATGAAAACTTTTGCTTGAATTCCATGTTTTTCAAAGCAGCACAAATAGCAAAAAACTGCTTCATATTTATAGAGTTACATAGATACAAAAATAATAGCCAAAGCAAACATAAGTTAATTTTACTTATAAAATGCATGTTCTACAAATTATGCTTGCAGGAAAAGTTAGCATTAACTTAGTATCCTTTTAAGTAATTACGGTGACAAAATGCCACCCCCTACTTTACTTTTCTAAAGAGAAAATCCCTACCAAAAATATAGTTATTGACATACTGAGACATTTACAATTCTAGTTGTATGAGCTCCTACTAAAAGCAATGAACAAACACCAAGGAAGGAGGAAGAGAAGGAGAGAGGACATGCAACCACTATTAAAAGGAATAGAGGTGGCCCACAGAAGTAAACTGTGATCAATGAAACATTGCAATTTTCTTCCTAATATATGTCTAAGATAGGGACATTTTTCAGAAGTGAGGGATTCATCATTAAATATCTGGGTAATGCATTTACAAAAGCAATTTTACCAAAGGGACCAAATGACCTAAAAAAAACGGTGCAGGTAAAATTTAAGAAGTATTTCTATGATAATTTTTTTAGCAAAGTGACTTTCTTTTTTTAATATTTTCTTTATTTATTCATTTTCAAGCAGAGAGAGAGAGAGAGAGAGAGAGAGAGAGAGAGAGAGAGAGAGAGAGAATGCACCAGGACCACTACCTTGTGGGTCTGGCTTATGTGGGTCCTGGGGAATTGAACCTGGGGCATTAGGCACTGGAGGCAAGTGCCTTAACCGCTGAGCCATCTCTCTAGCCCCAAAGTGACTTTCTTAATGATAATTCATGTTACCTATGACTTGAGCTTACTACACTTCTTATAACTCTATCATTGGTAAAATTCAATTGCAAACTTAATATGCAGTTGCACAATCATTGAGTTACTAGACTGTTAATGAGCTACTTCATATCATTTGTGAGTAGATTTAACTTATAAGTTTGGTTCGTATATAAGATGTCCAATAAATTCCTCGAAATGTTTTGGAAAATAATTATATTTGCCTACCTTTTAGGTTTCCAACCTTGAAAGGAAGAAATTAGTATAAACTTTCAGGCTCTGCTGTATTTTAATGATAAAAGTTGTTTCCTTTGTTTGAAAATTCATACAGCAATAGGACTGGATAGATTGCTTAATGGTCAAAGATTCAATTTCCAGGTTGACTACCCCAGGGACTCATTCATGCAAAACAGGATGGACATTTGGTCAGAGGAGCAGGAAGAGATGCTGTTGTACCCATACACACATAGAAACAATAAATTTTAAAAAGAGGGATGACTTAAACATGAAGCTAAACCAAAAATGATTCGAAATCATAAAATCCTCACTTGCATACTATAACCTATTGAGCAAGAAGTGGGCATCATCTGGCAAGAGGGGCCATGAATAGAAGGGGAAAGAGTCTAAGCTTGTGAAAAATTGATCAGTCTGGCAACTCCTGGCCCCTGTCATTGGCTCACTGAGCTGTTGACCAAAGTGACCCATGGGGTCCCCAAAACAAGACAGGATTCTATCAAAAAAACCAAAAAAACACAGAAAGCCATCTATCAGCATGGAGAGACCCTTCAAGGTCCAGAATGGTAACCAGCCCCCACATGGTAGTTAGTGCAGAGCTGGAAGGCACTGAATAAGCTGCAGGGGAAGCTGGTCAATGACAGTTGGAACAAACAGAGACCACTGATAGAAAATACAGTCTTCAGCCATGAGTAGGCTAACCACACTTCCTACTGGGAGGGAATACTTGTGCAATGGAGGAGCCAAAGCCTGGGGGAGGCAAACAACAGCTTTTATTTCAGCCAAGTAATCTACTCAGTGATGGGGAGCCCTTGATTGGAATTGGAGACTCAGGGTGACATACATTGGGAACCAACATCTTGGGACCCCAAAGAGAAATGCACTCTACAAGTGATTTACAAAGAGGCTACTAACAATAGAATCTAGCTAATTCAGAAATGTGTATCTCAGTTAACCTATATTGGTCTCACTCTCCAATGGAGATTCTGTTTGTATTTTTCAGAATGCAGTGAGAGAGCTGTGGCTACTCTAACCATACCAACTAGCAGGAGACAGATAGCTGACATTCTGTTAAGAGATGAGCCACCCCAGACCTACCATGGAGGATCCACATGGAGAGGAGAGTGGTGGGATGAGCAAGAGACCCATAACCACAGCCAATCAGTCAACCCAGGATAAGACAGCAAGGCAGACAGCCACAATCTTCAACACAACCTAAAGCAGAAGTAGAGATGCCACTAAGACCTCAACAATAAAGCAGCCTTCATACTCACCCACCATGACTCAGGGAACTGAGCAGAGGAGGGGGCAGGAAGATTGTGAGAGCTATGGTGAGGAGAATATCCAGAGACATGGCCCCTGTCAGGAACATCATACAAAGGAGGTGGAACCAGGTTGACTCCTAGGCTGCCCATAACCCCTACCCCATGGACTGATCCAGACTGCCCAGGGAGGGGGATACCCAGCTGATTGGGGGCAGGGAAGAGGGAAATCGGAGATCTGGGGACACCAACACATTATTTGCTCATTCAGTGTATGTAAATATGGATAATAAAGGTATAATCTATAAAAGGCAAAGCACTTGTATCTATATTACAGTCACCCATTCTTCTCTTGATATCAAGTATGCATAACTTCATATTATGTGGTTCTTTGTTTTGATAGCTTTGCCTCCATTCCTCAAATAGTATTTTATTCTAAGAAATATTTGCCTTATCTCTCATCCTATATTAGATCTATAATTGTGTGATTACTCTTAAAATATTGTTTGTGCTTATTGGCAGAGAATAGATATGTCTACTGTGAACATTTTCATGGTTCCTAAAGATGTCCTTTTTAAATTATGGAAACCACATAAGCACTTGAGATCATTTCATTTGATATTTACCCCAGAGGCCTGGGAAGACAAATCAGTTGGTAAAGTGCTCGCCTCACAAGCATGAGAACTTGAGTTTGAACTCCAGAGCCCATGACAAAATGCCAGGCACTGTGGCGCAAGCTTGTAATCACACACGTGGAGACAGTGAGATCTCTGGGGCTCCCTGAACAACTAGTCTTGCTTAATTTGTGAGTTCCATATCAATGATGTGACTTTTATAAAATATCAAAAATCTATTCATATTGGATAAAAGGTCCAAAGATCAAAATCTGTTAGCTTACTGAATGATAAGATAAATATTAAACTTTATTCATTATATATTGTGTTATTGAGTGTAATTATTTGAAGGAAGGCTATTTACTCACAAAATGCTTGTGAATGGAAAACAGATATAAAAAATCAGTAGGGAACCATTCTTTCTGCTGATTTTAATGATTGATAAAATACTTATATAATCTTCCCATTAGCTAAACTACTTATATTATTTTCAACCTAAAATTTTCTGGGTACATGTGCTACAGATGATATTAGTTAACACATGTGGAAAAACAAGATACATATTTAGTTATATTAAATTAGAGATACAAATTTCAATATCATGACTATTCCATACAGTCAAATTACACACAAACACATAACACACACACACACACACACACACACATATATATATATATATATATATATATATATATATATATATATATATATATATATATATATATATATATGAAAACTTAGTGGCATAACAACCTTGTCAATTAACTGATTTTATCATAAACTTCCATATTGCTCTAAGCACTAGTTATTTTTGATGCTTTTTCTGTGTTTTCTGCACATTCTCATGTGAAATAAATAGCAGGGCATTTCACTCCGTCATTCATTGGTAATCCCATGCCTTGCAAATACAGAGAAACAGGGAACTCTAGCAAAGCCCATTTATTTTATGTTTTATATATATATAAATGAAGGTTCACATCAAGATTTTTATTAAAATAGAAACTCGCATTGAATGTTTGCTCACAATGCTGACAGTATGCTCACAACTGTTGGTTCCAAAAACATTGTGAAGAATTTTAATGATGTGAATTGTGAGAAATACATTAGCATTAACTGAACGTGGAGAAAAAGCTCTAGTTCTAATTTGCAAACTTCGTTTTTTTTTTAATCACTTCCTGTCCTAGATTGATTTTGTTATATAGATAGGTATAGCATTTGGGGAAGATTTGAGATTGACTAGGTCCAAGTAAATTAAAGTAAATGAGTCTAAAATTGAACTTTTAACTGAATAAAATGAGTTCTTATTGTTTGTTGATTTTTTTTTTTTTTTTTACAAAAAGGTTGTACTTTTAGGCATTCCTCTTCCCACTCCAATTCTTCTGAGTCTTCTTCAGTGGGGCTACTGGTATTCACTGTGGGGACCATGAGACCCCAGTGTGTCCCCTGAGGGGGTTCCTCAATCTATTCCCACCTACTCTGTGGCTCTTAACAATCTTTCCACTCCCTTTTCCTTGATGTTTCCTGAGCCTTGGAGGGCAAGATAGATATCTAACTTTGTGTAGAATCCTCTGTAGACTCTGGATCTCTGTTTTGATGAGGCTTCAGTGACCATAGTGTCTTTCACAGCTTCTCTGGATCTGACTCTCAAGCTAGCTGTGAGAGCAGGATCTGTGTCACCACTATCTCTTATCATGACCTCTGTGCCAGTGCACAGGAAATGGAGGAGATCCATCTCCTGGTAGACAGATGGCTCTCTATTCTGCATGGATTGATGTATCCTTGATCTTTCAAGGATCCCCCTTAACCTGCAAGACAGAACAGATTCTCCAGGCAAAAGTGAGAAGAGTTTGAATAAAAGGGGATAAGTCTAGATATTAGAGAGGTGTATTGATGTGTACATCCACTCTTAGTTAAAGAGAGGTGGAGGCTCTCTGGAGACTACTGATTTCCTGTGCTAGGGAATCTTGCATGCTTCCCAGAGCCAGATATAAGGTCATGCACACTGAGCAGGTCTCATGTCCCCTCCGTGAGCAGCTAGTTGCCTACACCAACTCTGTGCCATTATTATACAAGTGTATGCCACTTGCTTGGCTAGTTGATTTTGTAACCGAAAGGTTCTCCTGCTTATTCAATCCTTGCTCAACATATTTCTTAAGAAAAAAATGAAAGGGAAATAATTTTCTTAATATATATTACTGAGATTTCTATTTATAAAGAACTGTAAGACACAAAATGACCTTGATATTCAAGATATTCACAATGCCTACTAATACCTACACATAATGGGAGGGAAACATGACGACACTGAAACAAAACAAAAACTAACGAAAAAGGAAGAGAGATGGAGGAGGAGGGAGGGGAGGGAATCATAATGGTTCATGGTCGATGAATATGGAAGCTATCAATAAAAAGTTAAAAAAGAAAGAATTTTAAGAAAAGGAAAAAGGAAATTGTATTGCTCTCTTCCCTCTTGTAAGGTGCTGGTGAAAAGGCTCAAATGTTAAATAGGAGAAAAATGGTAGCACAAGCCAAGATAACAGTAATGCACTCTGGGCCCCATGGTCAAGAGGGAGCTCCATTACTATGATACCCATCTAAGATGGCCCATGCCACTATCCATGGAGGCCATAAGCATGAACTCTTCATAGCTTCAGGGATGAAGGAAAGGATTACTCTCGTTGCTTCCAAAAACACACTGAGTAGTGACAGACTGGTGGGGGTGCTTTAACTTGATGATATGCCTCCTGGCTTTTCCATTAAGGAGGTGTCTCAAAGCTGAAACATTAATGCCAAAATAATAGTAATAATAAAATAATAATGATGTTTCACACAAACATGGGAAAACGCAGAGAATTAGCATTACTTCCAGGATGCTTTGTTCTTCCTCACTGGTGGTCTGCTTAGGATCAAGTCAAAGGTCAGTTTTCTTGAAGTTGGTCTGATTTGTTCATTAGTTGTCCTTTGCTAAAATCACTGAAATTAGTCATTGCTACTGTCATCAAAATTATTGTGAAATTCTCAAAGCATCTCACTCATTCTCCTTTAACCCAGCCACCAAGAAGGTATCACCCCAGCACAAAGAAAGAAAAGTGTAAAGTTACCCACCTCTGCAAGGTCTACCAGAGAGTTCTGAACTCAAAGCTATTCTTCTGACCCACTGCCTTCTTCTTTGGCCTTTCTCACAAGGAACACTAATTAATACCCTAAATATTTAAAAATAGTTTGGCTTTATGAGCTCTAATGTCCTATCAGCATATAAATTCAACTTCATTATCTTGAGATTATGACGAATGAATTTTTATTCAATCAAAAATAAAATACTATCAGTAGTGAAATAAAAAAAATCTTT
>PVHP010012961.1:0-41866 GCA_004024765.1 Zapus hudsonius
GAGAGCCAGGATCAGTGTGACAATGAGAAGAAATTATCTTAGAAGCTACTTCTTCTCCCAGGATCTGTCTCCAGCAAGCTTTTGTGGCCCTGAAAGAAATCCTGTTCTTTCTCTAAGAAAAGGCCGTCATCATTCCTGATCCCCCCAACACACACACACACACACACACACACACACACACACACACACACACACACACCCCAGGGAATTGAGGTCCTTTTGATTAGATCTACTTTCAGAGTGAAAAGTTAATAGCTCACAATTTCTCACATTTAGGGGAAATCCATAGTTGTCCCCACTTTAGAGCCTGGTATTATTAGTTAATGAAACACAACTATTTTCTTAAAATAGAATGGGTTTCCTTTGCCCCCTCCTGTGCCCTTCCTGCTTTCTCCACAGGCTTTGGAGCAGGAAGGGGAGGGAAGCAGTGTAGGCCTGGGTCTAGGCCCAGGTTGCTCTTTTTATTCTAGACTGTGTAATTGGCCCTTGCAGACAGTGGTTAATTTCCCACCGTGAATTCCCTACCCAAAGTAGCACAGGTCCTGGGGGAAACCAGGAGAGAAATTGCTTCCAGATGCCACCTGGTTTCCTCAACGAGGAAAGCCATGTGTCCGGGGAACCCACAAGGAGCAAAGGGCTCAGGAAGCCAAGCCAGGATTGGAACTGAACCATTTCCTAGCCAAGAGCTCTGGGGCCAGTGGTGTAATCTCAAGGCTTCAGTGTACTCATCTGTAAAATAGGGCTAATGGCCCTCTGTGAACCATGGGGAGAGACAGAGGGCCTTGCTCGGCACTTGCATGAATAAGCACTCAACAAATGTTCTTGCTTCTCTGGTGTGCGGTACAATCCTGCAGCCATCTGCCTCTTTATTTCTTGGGAAGTTCTCTCCAGGAAGCCTTGGGGAACCTACCTCCCAGATGTTTCCTATCCGTCAACAGGCGGCAAGAACAAATTCTTCCTCAAAGGGAATGTGAAGTTCAAGTGGGGAATAGAGACATTTCTCAACTCTATGTTTAAATATTCTACAGTTATTTCTTAGAAGGGTTCTGTTCCCATCGGGAAAGGATATTTTTGTCTTCCCTACCACCAGGTTCTTAAGTGCCAATAGTAGCCTTTATAGTCACGGTGACAACCAAAAAAAGACCTCTGTACAGCTCCAGCCACACCCAACACATATACCCAGGCAGCCAATACCCATTTCAGAAATCGTTGTCATGTGACAGGTGGCAACGTGTGCTGTATATTGTCTCTCTGTACCCTAAAACCACTGCATTGAACAAGTCTTTAGATTCAGAGCATCACTGCTCTTGTGTTTGTTTTTAATATATTTTTTCTAATTCCCAATTTGATAGTTGATAATGCCAAACAATGGAAAAGTGTGACAAGTGGAAAAATAAAGTCCCCGGCATTAATTTTATAAACATTGATACTATTTTTTTTCTTCTAAAAAGTAATAAAGTCACACAATTAAAACTTCAAACAGTGCTAGGGGATATAAAATGAAAAGTAAGGGTCCTTAGTATCAATAATTCTGTATGTATCTTGCTGGAAATTTCTATACAAGATGGCTGCATCTATACCCTTTTCAAATGGAATCCTAGAGTCTATTTGTTGTTGATCAGATTGTGTTTGTACACACTGAGCAGTGCATCTTGTAGATCACTTCCTAATTGCACAAGGTCTTTCTTATTTCTTTGAAAAGTCCAGGCAACTCCATGAAATACAGGGCCCTGGCCATTCATTGCCACGTCTCTGCTGTTCTGGTGCTGCCAGGAAGGTCTCTGCCAGGTTGTTCGTGGGACTGGAGGAGAGACATTCAGCACTGGTAGAGAACTGTACTGGTTACTTCTCATTGTTGGGAGAACAAAACTCCGTGTAAGACAGGGTTTATTTCAGCTTATAGTTCAAGGTTCCAGTCTGTCAGGGTGAAAAGGCAGAAGGCAGGAGCTTAAAGCAGAGCTGGTAGATGCTGGTTGGTACTCAGCTAGCTCTCTCCTGTTTATATAGTCCAAGACCCCAGTCCATGGAATAATCTGCCACTAGTTAAGATCCCCACCTCAATTAACTTAATCAATACAATCCCTCAGGCATGCCCAGAAGCTAATCTCATCTAGATAATCCCTTACAGGGGATTCCAGATCCCATCACATTGGATAATCAATATAATCCATCACAGGGACCCCAGAATGAGCAAGAGAGATGGGAGATACTTGGAAAGAATCAGAATACCTGCTTCCAGGCTCAGCTCAGTCACTGTATGGCTGAGTGACCTTAAGCAGTCCTCTTGACCATGAGACTGCAGAGTGGGTGGGACACAATGACACTTGTACCTCTGGCATAAACTGTGAGTCTAACCCTTTAAATAAAGTTCTAAAATGAACCTGTGCTCCAACAAAGGGAAGAGTGCAAAGCCCTTATTCTTTTTTAAATATTGATTTATTTATTTGCAAGCAGAGAGACAGAGAGATAGAAGAGAGACACAGAGAAAGAATAGGCACACCAGGGCCTCCAGCCGCTGCACGCATACTCCAGATGCATGCACCACTTTTTGCATCTGGCTTTATGTCGGTATTGGGGATTGAACCCAGAATGTGAGGCTTTGCAGGCAAGTGCCTTAACCGCTTAGCCATCTCTTCAGCCCAAGCCCTTACTTCCATCTTGCTGAGCCACTACTGCATTCATTAAGCACTCACTGCAGCTCTGGAGAGTGAGTACTGGGGAGGACAGGAGTGAAAACCCCCATGGTGCGAGCAAGCACCAAGGAGCTGGAGTGGTTGATGAGAAGACAGAGCCGTGATTTAATTACTCTCCGTGCATGGATAGAGGGTGTCTCTGAAGACAGCTCTTAACACTTGTTCTTCGTGTTCTGAGATGATGAAGCCAGAGAGAAGGAGCTCAAATGAAAGCAGTGGAAATTCGTGTGAGGTGGAAAGACATTTATTTGACTATTAGGATTAAACAGAAAGCAGAAAAGTTGCTAGCAAAGAATACAGTGTGGATTGCTGGCTCTGGATACAGTTACAACATCTGCCTGGAGACAGAAGAATAGGCCTAAATGTGAGGAGACCTTTTCCCATGTCTTGTGGTTCTCCATCTTGAAATGCTAAGTGCTGACCAGAAGCTAACCTTTGGTTAATGTTAATGGAATCAGGCAAGTCTTGACACTGGTGATTAATATTGTAATGAAGAGAGCTGATAGCAAGTGCAGCTGAACTGTTATGCTCTCTGTCTTCAATGGAGCAAATTTATTAATAAACAATTTGCAAATTTTATTTCTTCCCTGTAAGATTTGACATTATTTAGGCCTAGAGGACTAAGGTTAAGAGACTACAGCTGAAGTATGCAAAGGCTGTCTTCAACCTAAGCTGTGTGGATACAGCTTAAAATTATAAACCCAAAGGGAGCTGTGATGACCAGGGGACAGCCGATGCCAACGCTGTCCATTGAGAAGAATCTGAAACTTGACCCTCGGGGAGGCTTTGTAAGCCTGCAGACCTAAGGTGTTCCCATTTAATTCACAAGGCCCTTCTCTTTTGTATTAAGTTTCAAAGGTCATATAACAAATTACCCTGAAATTTAGCTGCTGGGAACATTTATTATTTCAGTTTCTAGGGCAGGGGACCAGATTTATGAGCATCTTAGCTGGCTGGCCTGACTTATGCCTCAGCCAGGGTTGCAGTCACCCGAAGACTTGAGGGAGCTGGAGGGCCCCCATCCAAGATGGCGCTGAGCTTACAGCTGGCAGACTGAGGCTGGCTGTCGGCAGGTGATTTCAGTTCCTCACCTCAAAGCTCTTTGAGTATCTTCATAGCAGCTGGTTTTGAAAAGGCTGATGATATGAGAAAACACAAGGAGGAAAATACAGGTCTTCCCAGGCTTGGAAGACCCACTCTGTATTTCCATAGCATCATGTTGGTGACTCTGTGTGAGAGAGAATCACCCAAGGGAATGGCTACAAAAGTGTAGCTCCTCAGTGGCCATCTTGGGTGATGGCTACAGTTCACAAAGGGGCTCTTGGGTCAATGGGAGAGGTAACCATGCAAGCTTTGATGAGATATAGACCTGGCCCTGAATCTTAGCACTGTATGAATGAGCTCTATTAGAAATGATAGTACCTACCTCTCAGAATTGAAAAGGTTAGGTGATATAAACCTGGTGAGCTATTACAGCCCTATAATCTCAGAGGATTTCAAGTTCAAGGCCAACCTGGCCTATTTAACAAGACCCCATGTCAAAGGTGGGAGCGGAGCTGGGAACATAGCTCAGTAGTAGAGAGCTTTTCTAGCATTCTCAGGGTCCTGGGTATCCACCCCCATCACAGATGAGATGAGTGAAAACTGAAGTGATTCAGTGCCCACATTCTAAAAGGTGGTAGCTATGACTTTTATTATTCAGAGAAACTTCCCAAGAACTACTTCTTAGACTTGCATTTGATTTTCCCTCTCTTCGGCAGCTTTTGGAGACCATGTGTATCCTTAAGTATCACGGGGTGATTGTTAACAATGCGTCCATCCCTGTGGCTGGTACCCAGATCGAGATCTTCGATATTTTCCACAAGCCCTTCCGGGCTCCCTCATGCACCCTCTCTCATTTATAGATATTTCTCAGGTTCTCTGGTACTGAGCTGCTTAGAAACAGAATCGTGTGGCATGTGCTCTTCTTTCGCTCATTGGGGATGTGTGAGGATACGTGGGACTCATCCACGGTGCTGCATTTATCAGTATGTGTCTTTTAAATTGCTATGGGCCTTCACATGGTGTGGATCTACAACAATTTATTTATCAGTTCACCTGTTGACAGTCATTTAGATTATTAACAGTGTGCTGTGAATAAAACTGCCTTGAGCATTGCTGGTAGCTCATCATCACCACAGAGTAGACCAGGCATGAGTGGGAAAACTGTATGACTGACAGAAATGCCATGGGGAGCAGGTGATAAAATAATTTGATGTTATTGTCATTGTTGTAATTCCTAACAGTTTATTAAGATGTTTTTTGTCGACCAAGCATTGGACTATGTATTAGATTCTTTTCTTATTTAAACCTCAGAATCCGTAGGAGGGAACATACTCTGTTTGTTTGAGGTAGGGTCTCGCTCTAGCCCAGGCTGACCTGGAAATCACTGTGTGGTCTCAGGGTGGCCTTGAACTCACAGGGATCCTCCCACCTCTGCCTCCTGAGTGCTGGGATTAAAAGCCAGTGCCTTTACGTGCTAGATTGTTTTTGATAGTATAGTATAGTTTTCACAGTGTTCATTCCACTGTTCCATGACATGGGTTATCTTTCTATCTTCTAGTGTCTTCGTTATTTCTTCAGTGTTTCAGAGTTTTCACTGTGGAGGTCTGTCATCCCCTTTGTTATGTGTGCATGTGAGTGTGCATGCACGTGTGCATTGATGTCAGAGTCTCTTCCTGGTGCAAACAATACCCATCCATCTTTACATGGGAAACTGGAAAATTGAACTGCAGTCCAGCAGGTTTTGCAAACAAGCATCTTTAGCTGCCATTTCCTCAGCCCCATTGTTTTAAGCTATCATGAATTGGACTGTTTTCCTTATTTCATAGCATGCTTGTTATTAGTATGTAGAAAAGCTGTCAATTGTTTTGTATTGGTTTTGAGTACTGCTATTTTTGCTGGAAGTATTGATCAGAGCTAAGAGTAAGCATATCATCTTCAAATAGGGGCAATTCAATTTCTTACTTTCCTACTTGTATTCTTTTTATTTCTTTCTCTTGTCTTATTGCTGAAGCCAAAACGTCTAGGACTACATTGAATAAGAGTGGAGAGAAAGAGCACCCTGTCTTATTCTTTTGTTAATATTTTTATTTATTTATTTGAAAGAGAGAGTATGGGCATGTCAGGGCCACCTGCCACTACAAACAAACTCCAGATGTATTCGTACTTTGTGCATCCGGCTTTAAGTGGGTGCTGGGGAATTGAGCCCAGCCATTAGTCTTTGCAAGCAAATGCCATCTAAGCCATCTCTCCAGCCCCTTCTTCTTAATTGTAGAGGAAATTCTCCAGTTTTGTCCTCATTTAGTATAATGTTCATTGTTGATTTGTCATATGTAGCTTTTATTATGTTGAGGTGTGTTCCTTGTATTCTTAATTTCTTTGAGGCTGTTTTTTTTAAATCGGGAATGGGCATTGAACTGTGTCGAAGGCCTTTTTATTAGCTATTGAGATATCATGTGATTTCTGTCTCTATTTATGTCTGTATTACATTTATTAGTTTGTGTGCATTAACCCATCCTTGCATCTCTGGAATGAAGCCAACTTAGTCATGGTGTATGATCTTTCTAATATATTGTGACATTCAGTTTACAAGTATTTTACTGAGAATTCTGCATCTGTGTTTATAAAGACATTTGGTCTATAGTTTTTTTTCACTTATATTGGAAATTTTCACATATGAACATAGTGTAATTTGATCATATTCCTTCCCATTGTGTTTTGGCCCCTCTAGCACCACAATTCCACTGCACCCCTTCTTTCCAAGTAATCTCCTGTTTTGATGTCTCTTTTTTCCCCCACTCCTTCATTATCCATGTTGAAGAGTTGATTGGCTCAATATTGGGCAGGTTTGTGACAGTAATGCAGCCACTAGGATATTATGAATGAAATAATCACTCTATGTCTAATGGATAGTTTCCAAAGTAGCCCTCTCTGCCCTCTGGCTCTTGTATTCTTTCCATCCCCTCTTCCACGATGTTTCTTGAGCCTTAGAAGGCATGATAGAGATTTCTAATTTAGCTATGCACTCTCAACAACCACTTATTCCCAGCACTTTGATGAGTTTTGAGTCTCTCCTGTATCTACCACCATCTACAAAAGAAACTTCAGTGAGAGTAGCAATAATCTATGGGTATAAGCATAATATAAAATTCTGGGGGCAGTTTGATGAGCATAGCATATCCATTTATAAAGGAAATTGGTCTATAGTTTTTGTTTGTAGTTATATCCTGATCTGGTTGTGGTATCAGGCTGATGTTGACTTTGTAGAACAAGTTGGGTAGCACTCTTTCTCTTTCTGTTTTATGGAATAGTTTGAGGAGTTAGTTATTTATCAAAGGTTTGATAGAGTTTAGTAGTGCATTCATTTGGCCATGGGCTTTTCTGTGTTGGGAGAACTGTATTCACTGTTTCAATCTCATTGCTCAGTGTGGATCTTGCTTATTTATATTCTATTGATTTAATTTCTGTCTAAAACTTTGTCCATTCCTTTATTTTCTAGTTTTGTCTTGTTATAAATGTAATTTTTCAAAGTATTCTCTAATAATCTTCTGGATTTCATTGTTATCTGTGCCATCTTTAATTTTATTAATTTCAGTTCTCTTTCTATGTCTTTTGGTTATTTTTGTAAGGGTTTATTGATCTTCTTCCTCTTCTCAAACAGCCAGTTTATTTTCACTAATTCTTTGTATCATTTCTTTAATCACTATCTCATTTAGTTTCTGCCATGATCTCTATAATTTATGTCTTGTCTGCTGACATTGGTTTGGCTTAGAGAAAATATACTATTAATGAGAGGATAGAATCTACACATTCTACTTTGCAAGACATTTTGGCATTATCTTTTTAAAACATGAAATATTTGTGTTCTTAAGCCCAATACCTTATCTTTGAGCCGGAAAAAATTCTCATTCCATTGTGAACAGCAACAACAAAAAGGTCTTTGTAGCATGTGAGCATGTGTACATCAAATGCCTCACACAGTACTTGGAACAAAGCAGATAAGAAACCAGTGAGGGTTTTTATTAATAATCATGCACTAACAAATCCAGACCAACTTACATGCATTACTTTGTTTAATCTTCACCAAAGGCCTCATGTTGCAGGTGCCATTTTTAATTCCCATTTTATAGATGAAGAAATGGGGGCACACAGAGGTAATCTGACTAAGATCACACCATAAGGGGCAGACAGGAGCTCTCCCCATCAGCCTGGCCCATTCAGCAGCTCTATCCAGGCGAGCTTTCTGCTCTGTGCTATCCAATATGGTAGCCACATGGAGCCATTGAGACTTGAAATGTTGCTAATGTGCCTGAGATACTTGGCCCTTTATTTAATTTTAATTAAGCATTTAAATGGCTGCCATATCAGCCAGCACAGCTCTAGAAGGTGTGTTTGGGGTCACTGTGCTCTGCTGGTTATGAGGACAGCAGTTCTTCCTCACCTGTGAGGTGGGAAGTATGTTCCAAAATGCTCAGTGGATGCTCAGCACCACAATATTATCGAAATCTTTATGTGTTATATTTACCTTTCCATGCCTATATACAGTAAGAGACATTGGTAACAGCAAAATTGAATAATTATGGTAATATGGCATAATAAAAGTCAGGTGAATGTTTTCACTCACAGGTATCCTGTAAATTTTCTTTCTTTTTTTTTCCCCCTGTACCTTTAAAGAAAACATTACAGTTTCCCAGTGGCATATCCATGGTGCCTGAATCTCCCCTCTTGTACTTTGAGGACATTATTAAGTCAATAAAGATTACATGAACACAAACACAGAGGCCAGGGTCAGCCTGCTAACTGAGATAATTGCTAGCAATGGGAAAGCAAGACAGAAGGGTAATTCACATCTTGGAGAGGACATAGTGAGATGACATGAGACTTAAAGATGCTACAGAATCCTGTAAAACATAAAACTATTCAAATTATTTTTGAGGTTTATTTTTCTTTTGGTTGGTTGGTTGGATACGGAGCCACAGAAAGAAACTGGACAAAGGGGAGCCACTGTGCTGCTGGTGACAGCAGGGACAGTATTAGCAGCAAAAGCAGCAGTGGAATTGGTGCATAGGAAAGAAGGATTTTGCAGTAGTCGTTGGTGAATGAGAAGGAAGCAGCCTGCCTCTGGAGGGAGCGGTGAGTTTCTCGTCACATCAGCAGCAGCCATATTGGAGATGATTGATATTCAGGCACTGGGCTTGGTGAGATGAGCGGGCAGAGGACACTAAGCAGATTTCCAAGGTTGTTAATTTTCAAAGTTGAGTCCATCAATGAAACCCTGAGTCTAAGAATCACATATAGTCCATACCATTCATCTCAGATGGGAAACTATGGACCAGGATTTTTCCTTCTAATAACTCTAGATTATCTTGCTTCTCTGAGAAGAGGTTGTCATAGTCAGCCACATGCCACTGGGATGAATCTCCAAACAAGGCACAGTTTATGGGAGGAAAGGATTTATTGAAGCTACAGATTCAGGGGAAGTTTTATAATGGTGAAAGAAGCTGGCCCCCTTTCACAGGTCCAAAGAGAGAGAGAAGCCCATTACCAGCACCACACACGTGAACAGACAGGCAGGGGGAAGAGATTTTTTCCCCCTTTATATAGCCTTAGGATGGGGTCTTGCAACCCTATCCAAGACTTGTTGGCTTCCTGAGTCTCTGGAATTTTCTTCCTGCACAGCCCTCCCAGGAAGGAATATTCATTTCTAGCTTCCCTGAGCTTCCTTACATCCTGTTCCCTACAGAGAGGGCTGCCTTCCTATAAGCATCCTCAGAGACTCTCCCAAGATTATTAAAAAGGTCAAGTTGACAACAAAACTTAACCATCACAGAGGTACTAGGCATTTACTGGGTGCCAAGAACTTCACTAGGTGTCGCTTATAATGTAACAAGGCAGAGATTAGAAACCCCTATTTTGCATTGAGATTAAGTAGTTTATTACAGATCACAAAGTAAAAGGCAGATGAGATTTGAACTTAATCTGTCTCATTCCAAAAACTGGTCCCCTCTTTTTCAAGATGGGGTATCATAGGCCCAGAGTGGTACACAGAAATTCAGAGTTAGGGCCTCTGGGAGTTTTGTTCTGCCTCCATACTCTGACTTCTTGCTGCTGGAATCCTCTCTACATTGGCATGGCAGGTACCTGACTACCTATTTCCACTAGAACACTCCCTGATAGCGATAAACCTAGTCCTGGTCAGGGGTCTTTGATTTGTTCAAGGTCACAAGGAAAGTTACTAAGAAGCTGAAGCCAGAGCCATGGCTCCTAACTTCGTGTTTTGAGCCTTCACCTCACTCTTCCAAGCAGGCCCAGTCCCACCTTCAAAGCATGGGAGCCTCCCCACAGTGAGACCTGGCCCAGAAGATCTCTAGAGCAGAGATGGCTGCCTGTGGTGGCCATCTCCTCAAGTGATTAAACACCCCTGTGTGGCATGCCTTCTGTCTGCAGGCCTGGCACAGGCTAGGCAAGGCCTCTGCCTGTCTTCAGGAAGCCCTGCTTTCCAACATGTGCCCAGCATGTACTGTACTATGCCCCAAATCCAGTAGTTTCTCAGCAGAATTCCCATTAAAACTATGGTATCCTATAGGCAGGGCCATGACTCACCCACGTGTGTCCCCAGTAGAGAGAGCAGGTCCTGGCACTCAGTAGGCCTCAGTCCTGTGTTGCAGAATGGGGGCCAAAACAAAAGCACAGAGGAGGACATTAGCAGAGGTTTTCTCACTTGTGAAACACGTACAGTTGAACTGTGAATGATGGATGCCTAGTGGGTAATTTGGGTGTGACATATATCTTTTAAAAAGTGTTTTAAAAGAGGACAGATTTACTTTGGCTTGTAGTTTCCTAGATTTCACTCCAAAATTGTTTGGTTGAGTTGTAGTAAAACAGAACATCATGGCAAAGAGCATGGTCCAGAGCTGCTCACCACATGGCAGACAGCAAGCAGAAAGGGATATAGAGGGAGGGTCCATGGACAAGATATACCCTTCAGAGGAATGCCTCCAGTACCTACTGTCCCCAGTCAGGCCCTTTCCAACTGGCCCATTCAATATGAACTCATGAGATTGCTCCATTGATGAAGTTAGCACCCTCATGCTCCAATTATCTCTAAGTAGCACCACCAGCTGGGCACCAACACATGAGCCTTCATATGCAAACCATTACAGTGAGCATTCCATGTGTCTGTGTATTTCCATGGGGGAGCAGCACTGGCATAGCGCCAGGGCCTGCCATATGTGGCTTTCAATAGATTCTTGTTACATGAATGAATGATTGATTGAATGAATGAATGAATGGGCAAATGGATGGATTGATGAATACGAATGGACTGTGAGGTTTTGAAGACCTTATATATATGCAAGGTGCAAAGAGAGCGAGGTCTCTCACCTCTTCCCAAGGTGGCATTTGAGCCAGGCCTTTAAGAACAGATACTAGAAAGAATAGTACAAGTCAGAGGAAGAACCCAAGCAAAGGCCAAAGGCTAGAGCCCAAGAAGTTCCCAGGGCTGAGCTGCATGTGTGGTCAGTAACTATAAGAGCAGCCTGGAAACAGACCCTCTACAGGGGTCAGTAAGGACAATCCTCAGATCATATTTAGAGTAGGCTGAGCTCACAGGCTTTACTAGCACTCCTCAGAGAATAACAATCTTGTAAAGAGCAGAAGCAGCAGGGGTATAACACCAGTGGGCAGTGCGGGACCTGGGATGGCTCGGCTCAACATCAGGAAATCATTTTTGACATGGGGAGCCATCTGTTGATTTTGGATAAGCCCATTTTAGGAAAGTGCATGAGCTCAGGCCTGGCTGGATGGCTAGATATGGCAGCTGGGTGGAAAATTGACAGCTAGATAAGGAACTGTCCCCAGGGAGTATGACTGGGCCTCAAGGTGCAAGCTGTACTGGAAAGTAAGGAAGGCTGGAAGGAAGAGCCCCACTTGACCATCTGAGGAATAGTGGCGCTTAGACTGGCTATGGAAGTTAGAGATTGTAGCCAGGCATGGGCATCATGCCCTTGACAATCACAGAAGCACACGGGAATCAGGAATCTTGGCCTTGGCCTTGAAAAAGAAAGTGATCTTGGCCACTGGTTTTCAGACGAGGCCACAGCTCTTAATGTGTCTGAGTTAAAATGAAATAGTTATTCAAGAGGGTCTGCCTTATTAGGCCCCGTGAGAATAAGGGGTTCACTCGTCACTAGCTCTTGGCTTAAAATGCCAACCAGCAGATCCTGGGATTGCTACTGATGGAAGGAAACAGAATTTCCTTGGAGGATAACTGAAGATACCAACCCTGCCCCCATCTTTTCCCCATTTTATAGTTACCCTCTCCTTACTGTCACAAAGAACCTTACCAAAAACAGCTAATGGGAGAAAAGTTGTTTATTCTAGTTTATAGTCTTGAGATGATTCTCCATGATGGCAGGGGGAAACATGGCATGAGCAGAGGCTGGACCTCACCTCTGCCACAGCAGGTAGAAAACCACAGAATGAGGATGAGCTGAGTAACACCAGTAAACTGGGGAGTTACTAAACCTCAAGGCCCACCCCCAGTGACATACCTCCTCCAGCAAAGCTTTACAGCCCAAATTACCATCAGCTTGTGATCAAGCACTCATGACACACAAGTTTATGAGGGATTTTTTATTTAAACCAACACACTCCACAACCAACCTGCAAACAGGTATCATTGTCCCATGTAGTAACTGAGGAAGCAGCTGACCTACCCAGGCTTCTTGTCATATCGTTTCCCCATGCCTACCTTCTAGAATGTCGGTCCAAAGACACTAGGTGTGCTGGAGGCACTCATGTTGGTTAATGGAAAACACAAGGAACAGAGCTGCAGGTAGCTGGCCACTGAATGAGAACAGCAGAGTCCCACTTTGTGTAGGATAAGACTTACAAAATAAAGGTGAGAAGTAAAACTAGTAGAGATTTTTTTAGGAAGACTGTTGTATTCGTTGCTTTTCTTGTTGCTCTGACAAAACCCCTGGCAAAGTCCACTAAAGGAAGGAAGGAGTTACTTTGGCTCATGGTTTGAGGGAATACGGAAAGCACAGTGGGAACGGGAGGTGATTGGTTGATCACACTGGGTTTGCAGTCAGGAAGAAGAGAGGTGAGTGCTTGTTCTCAGCTGGCTTCCCCCACTTTTCCCTTTTCATTCAGCCTGAGACTCCAGTCCGTGAGATGGTGCCCACACCTCTAGGGTGGGTCTTCCCTCTGCTAACCCACAAACATGCTCTGACATATATCTCCTGGGTGATTCCAAATCCAGGCAAATTAACAGTGAAGGTTATTCATGCTAACTGCCCAAAATGAGGTAGGATATCTTAGCGTACCATGTACAAAGCCCCAACTCGAACTACCCACAGCCATTGTTATTAACTTAGACATTTGCATCTCATTTAGCCACAAGTCCTGAGGCATGGTCATGAAAGCTCCGCTTCTTGGCTTCTCCTGCTGAAGTCTCAGGCATTGTGTCCAGATGGTTCAATGCCCAGGGGACCCTGGCCTCTCCTCAAGTCAGATTGATCCATGGTTGCATTCCCCCAGGGAGAATGGGACCATTGTAATGAACCTGCCAGGAGCGAATGATTGAGGCACATGTTGGAGGCCTGTGTCACTAAGCAGATGCTTAACAAGGGCAGTAGGTGCTGGTAGGCAACCGAGAGTGGAAGCCACAAGCAGAACACAGGCCATTAGCTCCACTCCCCTGTCTGCAGGGCTGTTATGGGATGCAATGAGATAATGGGTGTGAAAATTTTTCCTGAACCAGCAAGGGCTCTGCACATGGGATGAGTTGTTATTATCCTTATGAAATAATTGCATTTCCATAATGGAATAATAGATGATACTTAAATGCAGTCTTGTGGCTGTGTGTTCTTGCTTATCACTTCCATGTATACATGAGTGTACACACACACACCTAGAAACATAAGAATTACCAACATTTAAAATACATCAGAAGGGTTCCAGGAACATGGCTCAGTCAGCAAAGTGCTTGCCACACAAGTCTAAGGACTTGAGTTCAGATCCTCAACACCCACATAAAAAGCCTGAAATCCCAGCCCTGGGGTGCTAGAGACAAGAGGATCCCTAGCTTACTGGCTAGCCAGGCGAGCTGAATGGGTGATCTTCAGCTTCAGCGAGGGACTCTGTATCAAAAAGTAAGATGGAGAACATGTGAGAAAGACACCAGACCACACACTAAATAAAACATGCCAGAAATGCCCCAGAAATGGCTCCCACAATGCTCTCTACAAAACTGTATCCATGACATCAAGGTCACTGTGGGGAATAGCATGCAGTTGGGAATCAGACAGTCATGGATTCCAGTCCAGCTTTTATAGCTTGTATGCTGTGTGACTTTAGGCACACTATTTTTCCCCTGAGCTTATTTCTTGAGAAAATAAGAATAATAAACCCTCTCCCCATGTTGCTGTGATAATAAGAGGTCAAGGACATCAGGCATAATACCTGGCACAGAACTGGTAATGAATGACCACAAATGTTTCCATAGAGTTTGATGCCTGAGTTTGAATTACCAATTAAACTTGGGCGGTAGGTACTATTACTATTCCCATCCTACAGATTAAAATACTGAAGCACAGAGAAGATTTAAATAAGTATCTTGCCCAGGGTTGCACAACTTGTAAGTGGTAAAGCAGATTCACACTTAAGCCGTTTGCCTCAGGGTCTGAGTTCTTTCTGCTCAATCTGCAAGGCTGGTCCTCATGGCTGCTACCACTAGTGTGTGTGTGTGTGTGTGTGTGTGTGTGTGTGTGTGTGTGTGTGTGTAGCTACGTGTGTGTACATGAATAGGTAGAAGCCTGAGGACAACTTCAGGTATCATTTTTTAGGAACACTTATCAGCCTTTTCTAAGACAATCTTTCATTGGCCTGGAGTTCACTAAGTCAGCTAGACTGGCTGGTGGGTGAGCTCTAGGATCCTCCTGTCTCCACCTCCCTAGTGCTGAGATTGCAAGCATACTGCATCCAAATGCCTGGCATTTTTACATGGGTTTGGGGGAATCAAATTCAGATCCTCAGGTTTCTAAGGTGAACACTTGACCAACTGAGCTGTCTTGCAAACACAACCCCGTTAATATTAATGGCATGAAATCAGTTCCAGTGCTGCCGTCCCATTGGAGGGAGGACCTTAGGTCATTCTGTCACTACTTCAGCCTTCAGTTTCCTGTACCTCTGCAGTTAGGCTTGGAAAGCTTTGCTCCTTTCAAGCCTCACAGAAAATTGATGAGTTGTTCAGGCTGTGGGTGGTCGGCCACCTGGAGCCACCTCCACACTTTTCCCTGCCCCGCTGACCACGTGGCCTTGGCCAGGTTGATTGACAACCCTATGTCCAAGCTTCCTCATCGCTGAATTGGGGGTCTTAGAAGTCTCTACCTCTGTAAGATTGCTGTGAGGATTAAAGCTGGCTGCATGTCTATGCACAGTGTGATAGAGAATCTGCTAAAGAGAAAATACCTGATCAGTGTTGTGATGATTAGCAAGTCATTTTTCTCTCCCCTGCATAAAATCCCTCTGAGAGTAAAGGACTCCGTTTTTCAGGCAGAAAGCTTGAGGGTGGTTTCTTTCAGAATACCATGGACTTGGAGAATGTAGTCACTTAACCTGCTTTGAACTTCTCTCTTCTCATCTGCTAAATGGGGGTTATAACGAGGAACTGGGAAACTGATAGGAGGGCTTGTGGAATAGCACAAATCAATCTTGCTAGCTTTATTACCAGAGCTTTAAGAGAGCTCAGAAGGTAACCTTGTAACGTGGTAATTTTCAGCTTCAGGGGAGTTTGGTGACTCAATTCAGGTGGCAAAGCCTGGTTCGTCACAGCTGCTGAGTCTAGACCCCTGGGAGTAGGGGCCAGGCGGGATCCCACAAGAAGCCTTCATAGATCCCAGATGTCTCTCCCTCCATTCCTTTCTCTCACCACCTTCCTCACCTCTGCTCCAGATGTATTTGCCTGTTAGTCCTCTTGGCTCCCTGGTGGGGTGTGTGCTTTCCTTTGGGCTTCAGCATGCACCATATTCTCTGCCTGGACCATTAACTAGCCCACAATACAGAACATACTTGTGTATGCACATGTCGACCCACCTCACTGCCGTCATCTGTGGGAGCCTCAGTTCCTTTAGAAACTGAGTCCTGAGCCAGCTTTATGCAGCCCAGTCTCATAACACTGTGGTGAAATTGCTTGTTCTGGATTTGCTTGGCTGATAAGAAGAGAACTTTGCAAAGGCAGTGTGTGTGTGTGGGGGGGGGGGGTTCTGTAACTCCACAGGGATGACCCCATGGAGACTGTGAGGGATTCATGGGCAAGACCCAGGTGGAGCAGAATGAGGTCTGCCCTTCTCTGATTGGTCATGGCTGGTGCTTTTCTTCTCTGACTCACCCAGAAAACAGCTACAGATTACACAGAACAGCCTGCGTGCACACACAGCCTCTCCAACCACCATGGACTTGGCTCACAGGATCATCCTAAGTGCATTTCCTACCCTGAAGGCACCTCTGCCTTCCCTCATTTCCCTGACCATGTGAAATCCAAGGCAAATGTAGTCCATGTGTGCAATACTGCACTCAAGGAACTGTGCTTCTCAGGATCTGCCCAAGCAACTCCCAGAAGCTCTGTACCCCAGTGTCACCCTGTCCCATGCCCTCCAGAAAGCAAGAAACTGGCCTGACATGCCCAGGTTCTGCTACCCAAGGCAGAACCTGAATGCCTGGTCTGGCTGTCCAAAGGATGAATGTGTCTGTGTCCCAGGTAAGCTTTTTTGGTTAAAAGACTCTCATTTATTGTCTAATCCAGTGTCCTTTGTTAGGGTGAACAACCTTCCCAGAATGCCTTGTGGATCGAGCCATGTCGTTAGGCAACTGTGTTGGTTTCCAACTCCATTTCCAGGGTCCATTCCTCTCCCCAAATGCAATGCTTTTGCTCTCTTGGTGAGTCTGCAGAAGAAGCATGAAAAGGTCTTCCCTACATGGTTCCATTCTTTTCATCTTCCAAGCACACTGACCTTTATCTTCCTAAAGCTTGTTTTCATTATCAGTAAAATGGAAACCATACTTAAAGATGTCCCATAGAACTAAGCATGATGATGTATGTGAAAGCTCTTTTTATATGAATGATCACCAACTGAGGAAACCTCACATTAACTGTTATGGTAGATGTCACATGGACTCTGGATTTGTGATTTATTAACTATAGATTTTAAGCAAGTCACATAGCCTATCTGTGCCTGGGCTTACCCATCAATAAAAGATTTCTTTGCTAGAAACTCCTCAAAGCAGTGTTATGGGTTAAATCCCCACCCCACCCCCAACAACAACAACAATCTTGCAGAACTAGATAGTCTTAACCTCCAGTACATGACCATATCTGGAAATCAGGTCATCGTTGTTATAACTTGCTAAAGGAATTCATCTTAGATAGGGTGGAAACCATCAAACAGAACTGGTAGCCTTATAAGGTAACTGCCCTATGAAGACAGATACATACAGGAAGAAGACCCTGTAATGGCAAAGTCAGAGGCTGTACTGATGCTCCAGTAAAACAAGAAGTGTTAAACATTGACCCACTGGTAGCTAGGAAGAAGTAGGCAAGAGTCTCTACAGGCTTCAGAAGTTGGCTAGGATGGTTAATAATGTCAATTTAACAGGATTTAGAATTACCTAGGAGACATCTCTGGACACATCTGTGAGGGAGTTTTTAGATTGGATTGATTGAGATGAGAAAACACACCCTAAATGTGGGCAGTACATTCTATGGGATGAAGTTCTGAACTGAATAAAATGGAGAGAGTGAACATCAGCATTTATCTCACTCTCTTTCCTGACTGTGGATGTGATGTGACCAGCTGCCTCCTCTTCCTGCTTCCACTGCCATGACTTTCCCGTGATGGATTGTATACTCTCAAAATAAATTCTTTCTTAAGTTGTTTTGGTCAGGATTTTGACACAGCAATAAGAAAAGTAGCTAATGCAGAGGCCCTTCCAACATCTTGATTTTTAGATGTGAATCAGTATTTAGTAAGGGAATGGTCATTATTGTGGGTGCTCTGTGGCAAAGCACACACACACACACACACACACATAAGGAGATCAGTACAGGCTCTGGCACACCAAAGACATGTGGTAAAGGTCTGTTCTTTTCCTTCTCTTACACAAAGACTCCTTTTTGTACAGAGTACAGTGTAGGATTAAAAAGCAAATCTGTTTTTCTTCTAATTTGTTCTAAAACCTTCTCAAATTTCCTTCTTGGAGAACCTCACTTTGGGAATGTCCCCAGCCTGGATAAGACAAATTCTCTAAGGGACAGACTGACCAGCCATTCCACTACATGTCCCTTGATTTTTCAAGATCTTCTGAAGTAGCAGAAAAATTTTGGAACTCTTGGCCCTTAACAGTTTTTCTACTGTTCCTCAAAGTTGCAAGAAGCTCAGTAGAAATCTGATGGGAGTGAGAGACATGGACCGGTGAGTGAGCCCAGGGCAAGCTGTTTCAAATCAGGCCATTTACCAAGCAAAACTGTTCCAGGAAACGCCTCTCACTGCATGCTAACCTTCACACCACATGGCTTGCAGTTATTTTTAAAATTTTTTATTGAAATAGTATCGTTATTTAGAAAGCTCCACCAATGATAAGTATACAGCACCAGCTTTATTTTATAAGCTTTGTATTTCCTGGTTGGTTTTCACACAGTTCATAAATTGCACTAATTCTTCACTCACACTCTAGACCCCATGAAAGACAGTGCAGAGAGATCCTCTGGAGAGATCGCCAGCTTTGGCGCCAGGTCAGGACCCTAGGTCTGAAGCCCGACTGCACATCACTCCAGTTCAGTGGCTTGAGCAAGAGGCTTGACTTTTACACATTACTCTTCCCATACCTAATCAAATATCTGAGAAGTAAACACATGGATTTAAGAATGAATATTCCTCTGTCTGTTGCAGTAGTAGGAAACAGATGGGCTTAGGATGCAACAAAACCCAGTCCTGAGCCCAGCCTGTCACATACCATCTGAGTGACCTCTGTGCATCCAGCTCAGCTAAGAGATGCTGGGGCCCTTCATGGGTGTGAGAACTAAAAGAGGTGGGTTATAAGAAAGGCCTTCCACAGTGCCAGACACATAGTAGGTGTTCAATTGGCATCTGTGCCCTTCCTGCCCTCCAGCAAATAGATCTTTTCCCTCAGTGTCTCCCTGTCTCTTGCCTCATCCCTCTGGATCCAGTGTCTCCAGCATCTGAGTAGAAGGAGGGTTGGCCACCAGGCTGGGCTCGTCCTTGGCTCACAGGCCTAGAATTCTGAAGCTATGAAAATTGAGTGGGAGAAACAAGTATCTGGAGATGCAGCCCCAGGAAGTCATAAATGATTCTGAACAGCTGTTTGGAAGCGCTTTTTTAATCATCTCTTGGTGGAGAAGTGGACCGCCCAAACCTCCCTGTTAAAGCGAACTCTGTGTGACCAGATCATTTGAGACTTGCCATAAATTTCAATGGCTCCTTGGTCACATTTGCCAGCAGACTTTGATAGAAACAATCCAGCTGGCCTTGTACCTTCATTTTCTCTCACTTCCCATAGAAAGTGGACCTTTCCTCTTGCCCAGTTCAAACCTCCATAGCCTTGATGGAGGATCTTAAATACCAGTGGAGGCAGCGTAGGAAAGGTTGCAACAGCCTGGGAGAATCTTGAAGTCATAGCTGGCACTTGGAACTTGGAGAATCTCCCAGTGACCTCACCCATCAGTACCTCCCTCACCACTTCTCTGCACCCCTGCCTCTCCTGTGTAATATGGTGTTCCCCTTCACCCTGGAGTTCTGCGTCCTTCCAGGAGAAGGGCTGGCTTTAGCTCTGTATCTTCAGTACCACTCAGGGGAAAATTTAGTGTGGAGATTACTCAAAACATTAGAGGTAGAACTGCCATGTGATCCAGCTATACCACTCCTGGGCAGATCTCCATAGTGAATGAACAATAGACATTAGGTAACAAAAATGCTAACAGGTGGGGTGAATGGAAGACCTTCCATGTTCCAAGTGCCAGACATTCCAATCCAAGGAGATGCACAAGTGATCAGGAAGCAGAGGAAAGATGATTAGCATCATAGCAATCAATAAAATGCAAATCAAACCATAGAGAGGTACCACTAGAACTTCCTACCTGCTAGAATTGTTGTGCTCAGCTGTATACTAGCTGCATTCAGAAAGTTGGATAATAACGTCTTGGCGAGATGTAGAGAAATCAACTGTAGTGGACGGCAGAATGGTGTGACCACTTTGGAAAACCATCTGTCAGTTCCATAAAAGATTAAACATGGGGCTGGGGAAATTTACTAATGAGGAGGAGTACTTGCCACAAGCATGAGAGTTGGAGAGGGCCTATGGCTGCCTGAGTTTTGATTCCCCAGGACTCATGTCAACAGCTGGGTGTGGCCATTCATGCCTGTCATCCCACTCCTGTGGTGAGCAGAAACCAGAGAATGCTGGACCTCATATAAACCACAGCTCCTGATCAGAAAGAGACTGTTTCAAGGAAATGCATGGATGAACAATAGAGGAAGGACACCCAATGTTCTCCTCTGTCCTTCAAGGGTATTTCTACACACACACACACACACACACACACACACACACACACACACACACATCATATCCTACACATGCAAAAAGAAAAAAAATTAAACATGGAGTAACCATCCAATTGAGCAGTTCAGCCCCTATGTTTATGCCCAAGTGAAACGAAAGCGTACACAGAGACTTGTACACGCATCTTTTTAGCAGCACCACTGTTGATAGACAAGAAGTCTTGATGTTTGATAATTGAATGACTAGAATGTGGCCTCTCCATAGATTCAAATGCTATTTACAAGACAGTGACATGAAGTCCTGATCCATGCTTTGACATGGTTGAACCTTGAAAAGAACATGTTAGGGAAAAGAAGTCACAAAAGAGCTTATATCGTTTGATTCCATTTACAATAGGCAAATTCGTGAGGGCAGAAAGTGGATTGGTGATTGTCCAAGGCTGGGAGACAATGTGGGGTGACAGCAAATGAGTTTTGGGTTTCTTTTGGAGGTGGTAAGTGTTCTAAGATTAATTATGGTAATGGTCACACCACTCCATGTGTGTGCGTACTCTAGTGAGTTGTGTAATTTTAAACAGGTAACTTGTATGGTGTGTGAATTAGTTCTCAAAATACAGATACCACACACATACACACACAAATAAATAAATAAATAGATAAATAAATAGAAGAATGAATGTTCCCTAAACCTGCCCATATCAAGCAAGCAGACTAGTTAGAGTTCATCCCCAGGGAACCAGGCAGACCCTGGGCTCTCTGCTGGGTGCTGAGAGAAAGCTGCTCCTTAGGCAAGCCAGTCCAAACAGCTCTGTTCTCCATGAATGCTTAACAACATTTTAAGTCCCTGAGAAACCTGTGAGGAGGAGAGCCAAGATCAAATGACCTGAGCCTGAGAAATTTACTGCGTCCTGTTTTCCAGAGACCCATTTTCCCAGCACAAGTCACAGAGACATATGGCCAGGGACCTGCTTCTGAAAATAAGCACTGTTGGGAGAGTTGACTTAGTGGGAGCCGCCGGGCTGAGGGATTGAGACCCTGGAGATTTACTGGGTTGCTCTCAGGGGCAAGTCTGGGCCCCATGGGCTGTGATTCTTCCTGGGCTTGATCAACCAGGGCATGCCCTCAGCAGGCCTAATTTCTGAGACGATTTTTATGTGTGTCTCCTTCTCTTGAAAATAACTTGTTTGCCAGGTGTGGTGGCACACACCTTCAATCCCAGCACTTGGAAGGCAGAGGGAGGAGGATCACTGGGAGTTTGAGGCCAGCCTGGCACTACTTATAAGTTCCAGTTCAGCCTGGGCTGGAGTTAGACCCTACCTTGAAAAAAAAAATGACTTCTTTATTTTGTTTTTGTGTTTGTTTTTCAAGTCTCGCCATCACATTGGTTCATTGAAAAAAATAGAAAATGAAAAAGCCAGGCATAGGGGTTATGCCTATAATTTTATGCTGGAGAGGCTGGCTGTCTAGCTTAAACTGAATTGGGGTACTTCAGGCTCAGTGAGAGACGCTGTCTCAAAAAATAAGTTGAGCTGGGGAGATGACTCAGTGATTAAAAGTGATTACTTGCATGCCCACGGTTTGATTCCCCAATATTGTACATAGAAAGCCAGAGACAAAAAGTAATATATGCATCTATCATTCCTTCACAGTGTCAAGAAGCCCTAGGACACCCATAGACACACTAATAAATAAATAATATTTTAAAAAATAAGGTAGAGGGCTGGTGAGATGGCTCAACAGTTAGGAATGCTAGATGCTTAAGCATGAGGGCCTGTGAGGGCTTGAAATTGCCAGTGTTTGACTCCTCAGAACCCGCAGTGAAAGTTGGGTGTGACCCCACATCTATAACCCCAATCCACAGTTGGGGGTGGAAACTGGAGAATCACTGGGGCTTATGGACCAAACTGTCACCTCCAACTTGAAGGAGACCCTATATCAAGGAAACAAGTGGGTGAGCAAGAAGAGAAGGGCACCTATAGTTCCTCTGGTTTGCACACATGTGCACATATGCACATACATGTGCCTACACTACATATATTATACTAAACCACACATATTCCACAAACATACATATGGACCTCTGCACACACAGACACACACACACACATATACACACTTTCATGCACCCCCCACACACACGTGGCCATACCTACACATGCACACCACACATGCTTATAATAAGTGTACTACTAGTTTCGATGCATAAAGTCTTGTTTGTATTTAAGACCAGCATCTGTTTAGTACCTACTAGATGCTTGATATTTTTACACTTACTACTTCATTTTCCCCTACAGTTTTAAAACCTAAGTTTAAAACTATAAAAAGAACTATGTATGCTCATTGTAGAAAACATAAAGACATGAAAGCCTATTAAAAGTTCACAATTGCCCATAACAGTGATAACCACTGTATAGATTTTTTTTCTATTTTAGCCATTTTTTCCTGTACTTTATACAAATTCTATAAGCATTTTATGAGCATCTCCTATTTTGGAAGAATCTGATTTTGCATTGAAACTAAAACCATTTATATCCTGCATTTTTTCTGTTGTCTGCCTAATCCTGTGAATAACTCTCTGAAGTGTAAACTGCCTTTTCGTCCATCTTGCAGAATGGTGGCCCACCAAACAACCTTAGAGACGAATAACCCAATAGAGAGGTGAGAGGACTTGCCAGGAACATGAGTGCTTTATTGACCCTGTACCCAGATCTCTTTCCTCCCCTTCCTAGCCTCTGATGTAGAACTGGATCTATTCCTCGCTGCCCATAGAGCAGGCGACTATGCAACAAATTATCCATGTGTAATAATGGGTGCTATTATTCATCAATGCAGAATAACAGATTGAAATCAGGGCTGTCCCTCACAAACCAGAATGTATGATCACTCTAGATTGTCAGATTTTCTGCCCTTTGAAAAGGAATGAGATCAGCCAATCTCAAATAACCAAGTAGCCTTTTGCTGATCTGAGACTCTGGGCAATGCATGGCTCCTGTTAGGACCATAGTCTGTTCAAATGGTAGAATGAAAATGGTCCACTGGAACGTCTTCCAGCAGGTCATGGCATTGCTCTGTTAGAGTTCCCAACCTTCCATCAGCCACAGTCTTTCTGTCCAAAAGAGACCTTGGTTTCTTTCAGTGTCCCCTTTTCTGCTAAGAACTGAGTAGGACTTTACTTACTCACCAAAATCAACTGGATAACCTATGTCTGCATATGAAACTAGAAGGAAGGGACTTGGTTGTAGGTGGAGGGAGGAAGGTGACTCCTGAAATGAGACTGGGAAGATGCCACACAACTAGCCTTCACAGTGCTCTACTGGGAGGAAGCAAGTGGTTTGGTTTAGCTTGGGTTGTAGATATCATTTATTGAGTAATGGATGTGAACCTGGCTAAGCATTTGTTTCCAATTCCAGGGGTTCATGTTCAAAGGTTACTAGGAAGCTCTTCTGTTAATGCAGGGAATGACCTATAATTATTCCTTCCCTGCAATCTATAACTAGAACTCTGTGTTCAGAAAGGCACTCAAACTTTCCTGTGTTGTACACATGCCATGAATTTCCCCACCATAGCCTAGGTAGGGTTTAACATAGATGGATGCAATTCCCTCTGGGCATTCAGATGGATTTCTCAGAACTGCTGAGCAAAGAGTAAAAAAAAAAAAAAAGAGCATTTTGCTCATGGTCTTGCTTTGAGAGGAGTAAACTTATCCAACAGCTAAGCTAGTGCGGCACACTTGTAGTCTCCAGGCATCTTCTGAAATCATGCTCAGAATCCAGAGTGCTAGGTTTCTCCTTTGAACCTCTGTGCTGAAGTTATAAGGTAGATCTCTCTCTCTCTATCTATCTCTCTATCTTTCTCTCTATCTATCTATCTATCTCTCTCTCTGTTGACTGTCAGAGTTGAGGCATGGGAAGGCTTGTTTTAGTCATTCCATCTCATCTGACTAAAGACATAGGCATTGGTCAATATGAACATGCATCTAGCCCTATTCAAAAGCCAAGCACAGGTTCAACATCCTCCCTCACAAAGTAAGAATCAGGAAGAATATCTGGGTGGCTGAGGAGATGCCTTTAGTTTACAGAGCAAGCCCTAGGTTTGCCACCTTCCTGCTCTCAAGGCATCTGTGGTTCCCAGATAAGGAGTGATTTCCTTTTTCTAGTGTTCTAGACCTAAGTCTTCTATTCCCACATAATCAGCCATTCTTTCTTCCATTTACTTAGTAGATACTGCCTAGTGCTTTCTATGGGCACGACACTAGGCCAGGCACCTGGAAATACGGTAACAGATGAGCCAGGTGGGTAATAGGGGACACATGCAAATAAACATCGCAGAGCAGGGCAGTTACAAGAGAGTTCAGGGGGCTGTGGAAGTATCTCAGCAACATGAAATCCACAGTAGCTTGCATTAGGATTCTTCCTGTGGGAGCTGCCATGAGGTCATGCCCTGAGAATTACAGTGAGGATAACAAGACATACTGGGTAATAGTGAGAACAGAGTTTCCAGGAAGAAGGAACAGCATGTGCCAAAGCTCTGAGGCCAAACTTCTGTTTTGCTCCATTGGATGGATTCAGTAGAAAGAGCTGTCTGACTCCACACATTTAACAAAGCAGTGACAAGACCATGTGAGCAACCAGTGTGTCACTGCAGACTCCTCAAACTTGGGGAGAAGTTACTGGTAACACATGAGATTTGAGAATGAAATCGGCAGTCTGCTGAGCCCCAGCGGCAGGATGGGTGCTTTAGGCCTGATTGTTGCTCTCTCTGCCATGAACATGTACATCCCCTGTCTGCCACTGAAATCTACCATGGCTCCATGAAGCCTTCTGCAACTCCTCCAGTTGAAATTAGCCCCAGCCCTCCTTGTCTTGCTCTAGGCTGTCATGCTGCTCTGACATGTCCCTTCTCTGCTTCCTTAGACCCTCCATATGCTGTCCTGCCTCCCCTCCCACCAGTTATTGGGGCTCAGTCTCTCATTGTACCTCTCACCTTGCAACCTAAACAGTGGGGGTTTAGGAAATGTCTGGGATGAATCAGTGTTCACTATACTTTGTGCAGCCATCTACAACTCTATAGGTCAGGAAGGAAGGTAAAGAGAGGGGAGAGAGAGAGAGAGAGAGAGAGAGAGAGAGAGAGAGAGAGAGAGAGAGAGAGAGGAGATGGCTCAGCGGGACAGTGCTTGCCATACAAATATGAGTTCAGATCCCCAGCACCCATGTGAAAGCCAGATGTGCCAGCACATGCCTCTGAGCCCATCACTGGGGAGGAAGAGGTGGGAGGATTGCTATGGCTTACTGGCTGGTTAGTCATGTTGAACTGGTGAGCTCTGAGTGCAGTGAGAGGCCTTGTTTTAAAGAATAAAATAGAGAGTGATTAGGAAGACCCCCAACATCAACTGCTGGCTTGCACACTCAGACATATGTACGTACACCAGCACACACACATAGACCCACACATATGCAAACATTCACACACCATGCACACTACAAACATACACACACACACACACACACACACACACACACACAAAGACAAAGTTAGTGCCCATCATTCTGTACAGACACACACATACAGCAACATCTCCAGTTTATGAGGTATTTACTGGCAGAAATATACTCTTCTCTTTGTGATCTTAACTTTTTAAAAAAATATTATTTATTTATTTATTTATTTATTTATTTATTTATTTATAAGAGAAGAAGGGGAAAGGAGAGGAGAGGAGACAGGCATGAAGCACAGACTCAGGGTTAGGCTCGACACAGGATCCCTGAAGTTTGTCATTGAACAATTTACTTAGTTCCAGAATTTTTTACCTGGTGAAGCTTGACAGTTTTACTCAAGAAGAGGCTACAGCAAGCACCTTGGAACAATGTATCACGTTTCTTCGCTTTGGTCTGCAAATACTAGCATCCCAGCATGATAAGATCCTGGTTATTTCAAGCTCATCTGAGGCTCTGACTGGAGATTAAAAGATGTCTTTGGTTGATAGATAAGGAAATGAATGTAAATTTGCTTAATAAATGCAGCCTGGTAGACAAAAATCTTTCCAAAACTAGGATCACAGGAAAAGGGGAGTCATGAATGGGGTTTTTGATTTCTATTTCTTAAACATTTGGTGAGCACTGACCCTAGGTTCCTACATGCGCAGACACACTGAATGCTCACGTAGAGAATCTCTAGTATGATCATAGCTGCATAAAAGATAGGGTGCAGATGCACACAGATGGGGGGACTGGAAGTCATTTTCACAAGGCCATATAACTAGTAGATTGCTGTGCAAGTTTCTGTTCTATTACACTCCGAAGCCCACTTTAAAGATGAACCACGTTACCAAGATGTACCACAGACTTTAATGTGGGACACAGACACAGATCATTGCCAATATAGCAGGTGATCGGAGGGGGGGTGGGGCTGATTCAAAGACATGCCGAGTCCTGTCCATCTGTCTGGTAAGTGGTGTCAGGGAGGATTCTCATGGTGAATCAACAATATTGGTTTGGATAGGCATTATCATAGCCCCAAGTTTTCAGTAAAGAAACCAAAATCCAGAAGGAGATGCTACTCAAATAATGTACTTACGCCATCAATCCCTGATGCCTCTGTTGTCCTTACTAAATTTCTAAAATGAACAAGCCAAATAACATGGTAATTCTACAAAATGTCATGCACAGTTAAATAATCTCAGGAGTTGATGTTAAGGTCACAGAACCTGCAAAACACTGCAGGATATGTTGGCTATGAATTTAGCCGACCTCTGTTATGTAGACAGACCACATACAACATTTTCTTTGTCCCCAATCAATCAGAAATTCTCTGAAACCCCCTCCCCCCATGCACTTAGAGCCTGGCTAGACCTGTCTGGGCTGCCTTCCACTTCATAAGATTCAGTCCCTCTGAAAAGCTGGATGGATAAGATTGTGTTAGGCACCTTCTACTGGTCAAAGCAGGAGAAATCAGCAGCCCTTGCTGTGGAGTGGTGCACTGTGTTGTACTGTATACTTTTATATGTCTGTGCTTATGTCCCCTCTGTATGCGATGTACTGCACGTGTGGAAAGCTCAACCAGAGGCCATTGGGAATAAATGGTTTGAGCTCAAAAGTCTTGACCCCCAAGCCATTACCTCCTCCTTCTAAGGAATTGGGTGTTGAATCATAGAACTATAGGAGGCAGGGACCTTAGACTGAGGACATATTACAAACTTGAAATCAGACTTACTGATTTATTGCATTTTTGAAACTCATAAAACGCTAGTGTCCTTCTCACATTATAAAATGTTGACATTTTTAACTATGTTGAAATGTTGGTCCCGTTATGATAAGTCTCTGGGATTAAACAATACAAATGTCTCTTTCAAGCAGGCTCTAAGGCCAGCATTATGCTACCCTCTGAGCATACAGAAGTGAACAAGCCTGCTAAAACTCTTGCTTCAAGGAGTTTGCGAGAACTCAAATAATGAGTTATTTCTAAGAATCATAGTTTCTTTAAAAAGTACCACAAGGGTGGGTTGAAATCCTAGAATGCCCAAGGTGGAGGAGAGCTTTGGATCACGCCTCCGGCTCTCTCTACCTTTTATGAGGCCCGGGGCTTGTTGCAGGCCTGCGGATTAGTCTCACTAAGAACTTCATTTCAGTTCAGTGACATCACCCAATGGCCAGCTCTAGGGGTTCCACCCAATCCTGGTTCAGCCCAATTGGTTCAGCCCAATCCTGGCTGCTCATTTTACCAGGGAGGCACTGCAGCTCAGAGAGGGGCAGCTGCTTGAAGTCTGAAGAGCTCAATCAGCATCTGACACCCCACCACCACACACACACACACACCCGCCCAAAGCATCCCAGCTTCTTGCAAAACAGGCAAAATGCGAAGGGGACCCCGGGTGTTCTGAGGTGCTCTCTAGGAGTTCCCACCAACTTTCCAGCAGAGGTGCAGCCCGATCCACGCGTGCAGTCCATCCCGCAGTGTCGGGAGCCCCCTCCCCTGTTGATGCGTGTTTTATTTTGCTCCCTCCCTTTCCCTGTGTGCCTTGAAATCAATTTTCATTATATTTTTTTTTCTGTCTGTGTTTGTCTTTGTGGTCCGCAGGTGCTCCCTTGCATTGTTCATCCGCCTCAACAACCCCTATTGAGCAGTCCCCCTCCCCGCCCCCCTCCCCTCCGGCCAATGAGAGCCAGAGGAGGTTGCTAGGCAACGGTGTGGCCCAACCAACCCCGGACTCAGACTCTGAGGAAGAGTTTGTCCCTAATTCATTCTTAGTTAAAAGTGGCTCTGCAAGCCTGGGGGTCGCGGCAAACGGTAAGTGCCTCTCTCTCTCTCTCTCTCTCTCTCTCTCTCTCTCTCTCTCTCTCTCTCTCTCTCTCTCTCTCTCTCTCTCACTTTTTTGTGGGTTTGTTTCTTTTTTTATGTCCATGCATTGGGGATGATGCCACTTGCAGGGGCCGAGCGTCCTGGCGCATGGTGGGCTCCCGTGGTCCATGCACTTGGGCAGCCTGCTGCTGTCCCATGACGGACACCTGCTGGCAGACGCGAGCATCAGGTAGAGAATCAAAGACCCACACGGGGTGCGGGAAGGATGCACATAGTGCTGACTGGGTGCCAGGCACAGTCACCTGTTGCTGCTTCATTGATCCCCCCACAGGTCTACCGGGAGACTCCTATCACAGTACCCCAGTAATCATGGGGACACTGAGGGAGGGGAGGGGAACTTTGACAGCTAGGAGGAAAGTAGAGGGCCCTGTCTGCAGAGGAGAGGGCTCTCCTACCTTCCGTGCGGAGAGGAGGTGCGAGGGTGAAAAGCTTTAGCCCTTGATCTGCTGCTGTGAGACTTGGAACGAGACACTGGCCCTTCTCTGTGTCCAGCAGAGGCCAGTCCACTTCTTGGCAAGGATGGCCTCCAGGGCATTCAGGCCTCTAAGAGGAGATTCCAGGAGTGAGGTAACTTGGAGTCGCCATAATGACCCCCAAATTTCCCGATTCTAAGAGAAGAAATGAGCCTTTTCCCACGAATACCACTGCAGATTGTGTTGGTTTGGCAGCGTTTATTGAAACTGAATTCCAGACTGAGGCCTGGAAACAGGCTGGGGTTAGAGAAGCGTGAGGCCAAGTCCCCAGCAGCTCCCGTCTAGTCCAAACTGGGCTGTTGCAGGACTCTCCACCACCCATCCAGCCGGGGACAAAGAAGGGGTTCAGTAAATGTTAGTGCTGGTTCCTGTCACCTGCCACCTCCCCCTCCTAGAGGACCTGTAAGAGCCTCTTTGAAATCCCCACACACACTCCCAGGGCTTGAGTGCATGGCATGCTGAAAGAAATGCCAGAGGCCTTCTTTTCTCTTGGGAATAGATTGTAGCAGACTGAGGCTGATAAGGAAGGACAGAGCCCAGCATGGTTGGTGACAGGGTCACTGAGGAAGCCTCAACATCTCCTGAAGGGACTAGAAAATGTTTCCTGGATGGTGGGAAAGAATGGGTCATGGACTAGGCAACCAATACCCAAGAGTATTCCCAGGAGGAAAAACTTGGCCACAGATCCTGGGGTGGGAGCTGGGGAGCCTGTCCCCTCCCCACCCACTCCTTTTAAACTCAAGAAACTAGTCCACCCTAAACAGGCATCCACCTCAGAAGGGTGTGAAAGACCTATGGGGAAGGTCAGGAGCTCATCTAGGACCTCTCCCAGCCTCTGCTGCCTTTCAGAGCCACAGATCTTCAGCTCTGCTACCTCTCTTCAGAGAGGACATCAGCCCTGTGTTCTTTATGATCAAACCCCAGCCAACCCCAGGGCCCTGGTTTGTTGTTGTTGTTGTTGTCTGTTTGTTTGTCTGTTGTACTCCCTCAGGGCCAGAGCATCCTTAAATAGGGCAGAAACGGGAATCCCAGACTGGGAGTGAAGAGACCTGAATTCTATCTGTGGCTCACCTTAGAAAAATCACTGTTCCACGCTAGGCCTCAGTTTCCCTATCTTGCCAGTGATAGAGCTGTCTCTAAAAGTATTCTGAGTTTATCAGTGTGCTGTGACCATACCCTCACCAGTAGCCTTCCTGAGCTTTCTGGGGTAGGAAGTACATTTATTTATATGTATATAGATATGAATTGTGTGTATATATATAGATACATTGTGTGTGTGTGTGTGTGTGTGTGTGTGTGACAATGTTCTTTGCTCATTTCTGGGTAAACAGCCTTGCAGGTAAGTGAGCAGGCAAGAGATCAAAGTCCTTCATCTCCCCCTTGGCTAAGAACTGACCAGAGCAATGGCTTTGTTGCGCTCTCTGGAGCTGGAGAGAGCTGAAGCGCAGTTGTATTGTTTCTGGAACATGAGTGGCCTTTGGTCTACAGCCTTCTGCTCAGTTCTGCTCCTTATCTCTCCTGCTTCCCAGGGACCATGGCACACTTTGGATTTCTTCCCTATGGCCTTGCTCCTCATCAGTAAATATGGCCTATGCCCTATGGGGAAAATCCGTTTGCTTGGCTGCTCAGGTGTTGGGGTCATGAGAGCCCATGACTATGTCCAGCTTGCTGTCTGAAGCCCAAATGGGGTGTCTTCTGTATGCCCCAAAGGACCTGCTAGTGCTGGTATAAGCCTAGCACTACCAAGTGGCAGACAGCAAGTGAGGTCTGCAAGGTTGTGGGCCCAGCCAATGTTCATCAAGTTCTTTTTGGATTTTTTTAATGGGACAAGGTGAATATATTTCAATGGAATTATCTTATTGTTTTTGCTAATTATAAAAGTAAGGATGTTTGTTAATTTTCATACAATCCAGAAAGGTAAAGTAGAAAGTTTTCATGAATCCATATTCCAGAAATAACCACTTTTAACAATTTGGTGCATGGTTTCACAAATATTCCCTCATCGGTGTTCATCTAATAAATGATTGAATTGGCGAGTAAGCAATACAAGCTACAGAGTGAGATCCCCAATGTTCAACCTTATGCAAGGGCCCTAACACCTAACTAGACCTGTGAGGTGGGAGAAGCCTGCCTAGGTGCATGCCTGATGGGTTTGAAATGACAGACAAAGCTGGATGTTAGTGATGAAAGTCGCAAGGTTGATCTCCAGCAGTGTGTGGAGGGTGGGGGGAGTTACACACTGCTGGCAAACTTCTCACCCTCTCCTCTAAGCAGATCAATTTGCTTACCGCCACTTTATTCAGGATATACTTTAAATGACAAAGGTTCCCCTGTGGCTCCTGAAAAGTGACCTGGCAGAGGTTTTCTGCTTTCCCACCCTGGGAGCTGGCTACTGGAACCAGGCTTCTCAAGCTCTGACCCCTCTAACTGGAGGCTGGCCTCAGCTGTGTCAACCCTAGCCAGGGCTGGGACCCACCTGGTTCTGGAAGACCTCATATCCGCCCCGAGAAAATCCCCATGTAAAGTGCAGAGCGAAGCGTGGGGCATCTCCCAGCAGCAGCTCATTGTCCCTGAGGAAAAGAAAAGAAGATGAGTAGCTCTTTCTGTCATCACCACTCTAATCCTCCCCAAGGGCACTCGTTCAGAAGTCACTGGTGGACATAGGAAAAGACTTTGCCAAAATATCAACTGGTCACACTTGAGAAGCTCAGGAAGTGGCTGGGATTAAGTGGATGCTTGTCCCAAGCCCATAGAAACGTCCCAGAATAAATAGCAAATGTTTCAGGAATTGTGCTAATCTCAATTCTAAAGGAAAGGGCTAGAGTGTGGTCAGAGGGTCAGGGAATGAAACGCTCAAAGCATACGGGAGGTGGAAGAGGGTGGAAGAACATGCATCTAATGAGCACTTTCTGTATTCAGGTCTTTCCTTTGTAGGCATTATGGTCTTTGCACTCTAATTTATCTGCATTTCACTGTTTGAGAAACCACGATTGAGACAGTGTCTTGCCCATGGTCCCACTGCAAAGCCAAGCCTACTTTCCAGGGTCCCTGGTTCTTTCTCTCTTTCTTTCTCTCTCTCTCTCTCTTTCTTTCTTTCTTTCTCTCTTTCTTTCTTTCTTGTTTTGTTTCTGATACAAGAGTTGTGATTTCTGTCTCCTCCTTAGTAGACTGGAAAAGATAAGAGAAATTCCACCAGAGAAAAACTATTAATAATAATTTTTAAAAAAGAATCCTAGGTTATTGGATTCCATTTACCACCTCACAAGCCTTTATGAAGCACCCAAAATGTGAAAGCCACTTTATCTCATGGAAACACTGACTCTTCCTATCCCTTCCTATCTACCCTGTGGCCTGTTAGTCTTAGTTTGGGCTCCAGAAAAGTTAATAACTGTAAATTACACAGCTTCTAGGTGAGAAAGCCAAGTTTGGACTCCAGGACTGTCTAAAGATACCCTAACATGGAATCTTTCCAGTGAGTTTTCATGAGGACTTCAAGAGTTCCATAGACAAGGCAGACTCTTCATAGAAAATGTTGTCATTACACCCTGAAAGCGAAGCCCTAGTGTGTCGGTCTTTCCCTCACCCCTCCCCACCCCCAGGCCCTGCTGGTGTCACAGGTCAGAATCATGGTTCAGTGGCACTTTCATTGCCTTTCTCAGGTCTTATGCAGTTGGGATTATTTTGTTTTGATTTCCAATCCAGTGGAGGAGTGTTTGTTTTTTCTTTCTAAATGGGAACCACTGCCATGTATGCAAGCTCCCTCCAAAAGTGTTTTCTTAAACCTCAACAAAACAAAACAAAATTCCTACTTAATTTAGAACCTACCCAAAGTCCCTTTCAGGGAGAGTCTGTACAGGTCCTTTTAAGTAAATTTGTAAAATCAGAAGGCAAAATGATGCCTATTCTTGACTCTGAAGGAAAGTGTCCACAAAGGTTTTTCCTCCCTTCACCATGAACTTCATGGAACCTTCTGTTATTCCTCACCAGCTGCCAATGGAGGACTGGGGTCTGCCTATTTAGCAAGTTGCCAGGGTGAAGGACATTGGGGTGTGTCAAGTGTTCAGGCAATGTCTTTACCACTTCTGTCAACTCCCTTGCATCAAAAGACCCTTGTTGGTAAATAAATTCTTACAACACCAGCTGTGCAGGAAAGCCAACCTCCTTGCTCCTGCTGGCAAGACGCACGAGGTCTTCTTTTCTTCATACATTCCTGATGACATTTTAAATGTTTATGGTTGTTTTTCAGAGAGATGAGCATGAAGGGTGTTCTAAGCAGAGAGGCCCTATAAAAAATTGTGGGGTCAAACATTCCTTAAACAAACTGTTAGGGTTTCAACAGTTTCAGATTTTACAAAGAAAATAGAGTCCATCTTCTCGTTTCTTCCTGAAACTCACTACTGAAAGATCGAATTCTCAGTTCTGCAGTTAAATAGTGAAGATGGCTCAGTGAGGAAAATGCTTATAACCAAGCATGAGGACTTGAGTTGGAATTCCCCATTGTCCACATAAACGCTGGGCATGGTGGCAAGAACCTGGAATCCCAGAACTGGGAACTGGGAAGGCAGAGATAGGAGGCTCCTAGGTTGCTGATGCTTGAGGAGCCCAATGAGTGAACTACGGTTTATTGAGAGACTCTGTCTCAAGAAAATAAACTGGAAGGCAATGCAGGAAGACACCAGCATCGACCTCTGACCTCCAGACACACATCTGTGCAGACACCCCCCCCAGGCACACACCACTCACATTTGTGCAGACACACTCCCCCAGCACACACTCACATCTGTGCAGACACACTCCCCCAGCTGCACACCACTCACATTTTGCATACACACTCCCCCAGGCACACACCACTCACATCTGTGCAGACACACTCCCCCAGGCACACACCACTCACATCTGTGCAGACACACTCCCCCAGGTGCACACACTCACATCTGTGCATGCACACTCCCCTAGCACACACTCACATCTGTGCATGCACACTTTCCCAGCACACACTCACGTATGCATACCACACACACACAAGAGACTTCAAGCCTCTTGTCAGTTCCAGTCAGGTTTTATAACCCAGCAAGTGTGTTTGGTGGGTTGGTTTGATTATTATTATTATTCTGTTATATACAGCCTCACTATAACCCAGGATGATCTTGAACTTATAACACATGACCAGGATGACCTTCTCCCATCCTCCCAACTACTGGGATTGTACCAAATACTTTTTGTTGCATCACTGTTTGGGGGGTATGCTTCTGCACATGTCTTCTTTTCTGCTCCAACTCCAAGTTTGTGGAGGCCAGCTGACCACAGTGCCTGGCACCTAACTTCAAGCTTTAAAATCACAATGAAAATTAAAACTCAGTTGATGTCCTTTGTGGCTCCTTCCCATCAGCCCCCCCTTCTTCATAGCACAAAGCCACCGAGCCATGCATGGGGGAGCCATGCAGATTCCCAGAGATGAAGAATCGGCCCAGGTGCAGAGCTAGGATGCACAGCATGGCCCCTGTTCCAGTGCCCCTTGCACTCTGCCAGGTGCTCCCTTAACTAGGCTGGTACTCACCTGTGGCAGACCATTATGGCTCCTAATTGGGGGCAGCAGGGACACCCTCACAGAGGTCACTTCTGTTTTCTGTCGTTTACAAAGCCCTTTTTTATATGTTACCTCAGGCAAACTCTAGTGACTCTAATTTAATTGCCACATTGGCTTTCTAGGCTGTAAGGCTTCTTCCTGACCTTACAAAATAAACAGGTCACACTTTGAATTAATGTAACCCAATGTCCTGGGAGAACCAGAGCCCTCTAATTAGTCACTCACGTGACTGGATTGCAAACTCTGCCATTCCTTTTCCACTCATTTTCCCAAATGCTCTTGTATTAAAAGGTACAAAAACCACATTTTTGGTGAGTGGCTTGATTGGATCTTGGAAGTCCACCCTGTGAGGAGGTGCATTAGCTATGTGTCTGGGCTTTTTCCTCTGGAAACAGACATGTTTGTGTTCCCATTGAGATTTTAGTGGCCCACTCCACACAGTCCTTTTGTACACCAGGGCACATCTGAAAGCATCTCCAGACACTTTGAGGGCCTAGACTATGGCAGGGGTGCCTACAAGGGGGCCAAGGAGAGTTGGGGATGAACATAACTAACTTCGTTCATCTTCTTGTTCCCAAAGTTCACTCACACCTGGCAGCTGATTGAGTCCAGAGCAGCTCTGAGTCTCCTGAGCCCGGAGTGCTGGAGGGACCTAATACAGAGGAGTGGCTTGGACCCTTTTTGAATTTGTTCATGAATATTACTCATTTCTCTTGTTGTGACTTCCTGACAAAAGAAACTTAAGGAAGGGTTTATTTTGGTTCACAGTTCCAGGGCACAATCCACCCATGGTGGCGGGAGTGGAGGGCAGCTGGTCACATGGCATCGACAGTCAGGAAGCAGAAAGAGATGAATACTGGTGCTCTTCATGGTTTGGTTTGGTTTTCCCTTTTAGTCAGTCAGGGATTCAAGTTCATGCCCTCCATATTCAGGGTGAGTCTTCCCTCCTTAGTTAAACTTGTTCATAGGCACACCCAGGGGCATGTTTCCAAATCCTGTGTCATCAAGTTGCTAAGATTGACCATTATTCTCGTGGATGGCCAGTTCATACCTGTGAAGATCACTGCCATCAGTGAAGTTCACCATCCACTTAAAGACCTTAGCTAGAGAAGCTCTGGAGACCCAGAGCTAGCATGGAATTCTGGGAAAGTGAGGTGCACACCTATTCCTAAGGTACCTGGTTTCCCAGCTCAACTGTGTCTAAGTTGCCTTCTCACTTTGGAAGAATCTTGTCCATTGGTTTCTGGGCTTTCTGGTCTGGGCAAATGAGATAACTGGATTAGACTAACACTTCCTAAACCTTTTTTTTTTTTTTTATCTGTATGTCACTTTCAGGGTGGACCCTAGCCGCATACCCACCTTCATTGTTACTTTTGTTCCTTTAAATGGCCTGCTTCTCCAAACTTCTTTTCATTTTTATTTTTTTATTTGCAACCAGAGACAGAGAGAGAGAGAGAGAGAGAGAGAGAGAATGGGCATACCAGGGCCTCCAGCCACCGCAAAGGAACTCCAGATACATGCACCTCTTTGTGCATCTGGCTTTACCTGGGTACTGGGGGGATTGAACCTGGGTCATTAGGCTTTGCAGTCAAGAACCTTAACCATGGAGCCATCTTTTCAGCCCCCAACTTTTTTTGACTTAAGTGAATTTACTTGAGAGGAAATCGTGTATTGCTGCCACAATTCCCTTGCCATATGGGCAAGTGTATGATTTGCCATAAATAGAAGGTAACTGTAAAAATAAACACAATGAAAGCAGGTTAGCACGTTCTGGAGAGAATGCCTGCTCAAGGTGGCAGAGCAGAGCCTTGCCTTTCTTTGTTAAGCAGGGATGTTGGCATATGTTAGATGTTAAAAACATACCGGTACCAAGCTGAGACTTCCTCCTCACATCACGCAAAAGATTGAGAGAAGATGGGAGCTCTCCAGTACAGGACTTGGTGTTCCCTAATGCTTGTTGGCACCATGGTCCACGAACATAATGTGCACAGTGGACACAGCTCTGTGGCATTTTCCAGCATGCGTTTGAGGCTTTGAATGTCACTCCTCACAGCCTGTCTACCTTGAGAAAAAGCATCTCCAGGGACTCCCAGCACCCATCCTTCTTCGCGTTCCTAAATGTAGTCTTTGCAAAGCCATCTGTTCCCACCCTCCTGCTCTGTCTTGGGGCCTTTCCCCCTGTCATCAGGTCTGAGCTGGGTGCTTTGAGCTTAGCTGGATCCCCCATTATTGGTTAATGGCTCCCAGTGTGGACCAGGAAACCATGTGGTTTCCTGTGAACTGCCATTATTTATGTAGGTGTTTGAGATTAAACAAATAAAAAAAAAAGATTTCCCTTTACATTACAAGGCCAGAAGAACAGCAGAAATGCTGCAATGTGAAGCCATGGTAGGGGAAAGATGAGTTAGGAAGGTCTGTGGGTTCTCATTGTGCTTTGTTACCATGGGCAATTTGCTTAAACTCTCTGGGTCTTAATTCCTCCTTTGACAGTTGTGAGATGAGAGAACAGAACCACGGCTAAGCCTTCTAGCATAATGTTAATATGTGCCCAGTGAGTGTTAGTTTCCTTATTCCCTTTATGCAAACTCTAAAGTTTTTGGCCAGATATCCTGGAAAAAAAAAAAAAAAAAGACAGATTCCTTCAGTCCAACCCCTGCAGGCTTGAAGAGCTACAGCAATTAATAACTTTGCCTGGGAGTCCTGAGCTATGGTTCCCTCCCCCTCCTGGGTGACTTCCAGAGATTCAGGTGGGGGTGGGAGGGAGGGAGCCAGGCAGCAGCTAAGCAAACATAGCATGGGGTCTTAGAAACAGAGCCACCTCGATGTCCTTGCCAGAGTCCCTGCTTTGCTCCCTGTCCCCATCAGTCCAGCATCCAGCATTGATGAAAGTTGATGAAATCATGATGCCTTTTCCTTCTGGTCAGCAGCCCTTCCCCCTAGAGTTGAAAGGAGAGGGAAATGACTGGTAATTCATTTAGGCTCCTTTTCTTCTCTCCTGGTGGATCATATTTCTATAAATAACTGTAAAGCTGCACCACCAGCTAATGACAATAATGCATATATTTGTGCTGTTAGAAACTTCTTTTTCGATGCCCCAGAGGAAGCTCTTGCCTGGTGAGAACTAGTTTCCTGTTCCCACTACCTATGTGACCCCATGGTCCCACTGGGTGCCTGGCTGTGACAGGGTACTGAAAGTAGCAGCCTGGGGGCTAGGGAAATGGTTTTGTCAGTAGAGTGGAGGACCAGAGCTCAGATCCCTAGCACCCACCTAAAAGTCAGACGAGTGACAGATGCCTGTAATCGCATTGGGGGTGCAAATATTAGATCCCTAGTATTGCTGACTGGCTAGTGAGCTCCAAGCCCAATGTTTCACAAACCAAGGTTGAAAGTGATGAGGAAGACACCCAATGTTGGCTTCTGGTTCCATGCACACACATGCTGTTTATCCCACACATGTCTAGAGCAGTCTGGGGCTATTCAGAGGTAGAAATGGGGTGACATCCAAGATGGCAAGTACAGCATTCATTTCCCCTTAGTTTCTGCTCTTACTCATTAGCATGGAGTGGAGAGCCCTTTTGGAAATAAAGAGATCATTGGATCCATTCTGAAGTTATGATTGCCTTTCTTCTGTCACTCTGAGAAGGGGGAAAATGGAAGCTGAAATGATACAAATGATACCTACCTATTTGCTAATTTTGTAAATTCTGCTCTCCTTAGTCATACTTCCTACTGTTTCTTCTTTCCCTGGACCACTTTAGCAGCATCCTCCCTGACTTCCTGACTCTCTCACTTCCCTTCCACCATCTCTCACAGTGGCAAGGGTGCTCCTTCCAGAGCTCAGATCCTGGTGGCTCAGGGCCTCATTCCTGCACAGAGGAGCCAGCCCTTCCCCCTGCTTCCCTGAGAACTGACAGGACATGGTTTTTGAAGGGACTGAGAGTGTCTCCTCTACTGAGTACTCAGCCTCCAGTGACTAGCTAGCAACACTGGGAACAAAGGTTTCTGAACACTTCATTGATTTAGAGTGAGACCAGGGCTGACTTGACTTATAGGGGAAGAAAGAGGCTTGTTCACCCTTCAGAACCAATTCAGTTCCACAAATTATGATTTAGGACTTACTGTGTTCAGGGCTCATGGAGAATATCAAGCAGTCAACTCACCTCTAGGCTTTGGAGGATATGGACACACATGTCAACAGCTTAGCCCTGAAGCTGGCATCAGTGAGTGAAACAAGGTTGAGGAGGGTGCCAGAGCTGGGGCAAACTGGGAGGCACAGGACCTTCCTAAGGAGAAAGATAACTCTCAACATTCCCAGGTGGTTGACATGCTCACATGTTTACATCGGTTGGCCTGACATTCATACATTGCAGATCAGTTGCTTATGTGTGGGCCAAATACTCCCAGCACCCTGAGTCTGGAAGAGTTTTATCCACTCACATGTCCATGCCTTTAGCAGTCTCTTCCTGGTGGGTGCTGGGTTGGGGTGCTTTGCTAAAATGTGAAGTCTCAGCAGACTGCATCCGGGTCCTCCATGAGCAGCTAAGTGAAAGAGGCACAGCGGTGCAGAGGGTCATCCAGGGGAGGCAAGGCCCTCTCCCTTTCTGTGGGAACAACCACTGGGGCAGCTCCCTCTCTACAGTCCACCTCCACTCCACCCTCTCTCTGTTCTTAGGCAGCCCTTTAGCAGACTAGGTCTCATGAAGGATGGACAGGGTGGGCCGTGTGGTCTGGATGCCCAGATGTTGCTCCCACTTATGTCAGAGCTCACTGAGTAGGGGGAGGGGGTGATGTTTTAGGAACCAAACAAGGCATGGTGTCACCTTCTAACTGTGTAGCAGAAGAGCAGATCCCATTGCCAAGCACCTCCTTCAGGGTGCAGGTGCTGTGCTGGGTACTCTGCCTCTTCTGCCCTGTGGAATTTTCTAGAATTGGAAGTCTAAAGCAGAAGAGTTAGGGTTTGAATTGCCCCATCAGTATATTAGCTGTGATCTTCAGCAAATGGTTTAACCTCTGTGTTTCAGATAATTCCTTATGAATACAATGAAAATAATACTCCATAGTGTTAGAATTTAACATGATGTACTCAGCATGGTACCTGGGAGTGTAAAGGTGTATATTGAAAGTTTTATTACTATCGTTGTTCTTGTTACTGCTTGCTATACAGGACTGAGCCTTGGAAAGGTACAACTTGCCCAAGCTCTCCCAGATAGGTGGTATGTTATAACCTAGTTGTGCCTGGCTTTTTGGACTATCAGGTGCCTTTTTTTTTAAATCTAACAATCTTCATCCCCTCCTGCCACTCACCCCCCCCATGTCTCCTTGACAGCACTCAGGAAGCCCCAGGGAATAGAAAAGCCTCCAAAGCAGATCAGAGATTCCCCTTCCGGGCCCCTTGCCATGAGAAGTAAGCTGCGTGTGCATTTTGGCAGCATCCCCCCCTCCCCACACCCTCCCCATGCACCCCCATCAGAGGCCCAATGAATGGAAGTTGCTGAGTTGCACTCTTTTAAGTTCTGCTCTTTTAAGACACCTCTGATGGGCCCCTGTATGGGTGACAAGATGATGCATGAGGTCTGGGGAGCAACCTATTTGTCTGAGCTGGTGATGGCCTTTATCCTGAGGTGAGTTAATGGCAAGTGGGCAGTGGCCCCTTAAGGCCAGGACAATGGGCAGGCTTCTCAACTCATGGAATCACTCAGCAGTCTGGCCCAGAGACCCTCAGAGCATGGAGGGAGGCCTCTGCCCCATCTGCTCCCCACTAGCCCTGCTCACCACTCAGAGGTGTTCCCGGCCCAGCAGGAGAAGCCCTGGGATAATGGGAAGGTAGCATCTAAGAACATTGTGGTGACAATGATGACAGAGAGGACAGGGATGCTCCCAACCTCCTGCCTGCACTCTGCAGCCAACTTGCAGGGGCCCACACACCTAGCAGGAGGAGCCCGGATGCCAGCTGCACCTTTCACTGCTGAAACCTAAGGCTGCCGATTATTGCAGGGCAGCCCTGCTCTCCTGACATTATGCCCACCACAGTCCCCCTTCCCCTCTCGAGGCTTGCAGCTCCTTCCCTGAACCCCTATCCTGGTGAGATACCTCATTAGTTTCGGTCAAAGAAGCCCTCCCAGCATTAGCTTCTGAATAAGATTCTATTTAAAAGAGCACTTCAAATATGAAGCTTTTGTCCGAGTAGGAAAACCGCTGACTCAAACCAATCCTTTTGTTATATGGGGGTGGGGGGTGGGATTCAAAGCCAGACCTTCCCATTCTCAGTCCGACTTTCTCCCAATAGTGCATTCATTCATTCATTTGTTCATTCTACAAAGATGTCCAGAGTACCTACGCTACACCGAGTACCAAGTTAGTCCCCAGAATACTAAGCAGAACAAAGATTCCTCCCTCGAGGAGGGGCCTGAGCATCCACTTCCAGCCCTGCTGCAGGGTCAAGAAGGCAAATGTATACATTTTCCTGTATCCTGAAACACAATTTTTAGGTTTTTATGTCCAGTGAAAAAGAAATTTAAAAAGAAAAAGAAGGCAATGTGAACATCTCCATTGGCCTATGGTCAAGAGCAAAGAAGGGCGGATGGCAAAGGGAGTGCAGGGGGCATTTAGAGAAAAGACTCAGCGAGGTCACCCTGGGGAACAGACTGCTTACTGATGGAGAGAGTAGAACCCTGTAGGACACTAATCTCAGCAGGGAGCCCAGAGATCAATGGTGCTCTATTATGGAGCCATCCAGACCGGATGCTCTAAGGAGCATAGTTCAGGCTGGCAGTGGGGCTCACGGAAAGTGCTTGCCTAACCCACACAGCATCCTGGGTTCCATCCCAGCACCACAGGAAAAATGGGAGAGAGAGAGAACAAAAGTAAAGGAGGGAAGGAGGGAGAAAGGAAGGAACAAAGGGAAGGAAGAAAGAAGGGAAGGAAAGAAGGAAGGAAGGAAGGGAAAGGAAAAGAAAGAAAAAAAAGCCCATTTCACTACAAGAGGTATGTTTTCTGAAGATTAACCTAACTCTAACCACGAGACCACAATCAGACCCATGCAGAGTATAGTCTGCAAAAAAAAAAAAAAAAAAAAAAAAAAAAAAAAAAAAAAAAAAAAAAAAAAAAAAAAAAAAAAAAAAAAAAAAAAAAAAAAAA